>PVKV010015380.1:0-46103 GCA_004027835.1 Alouatta palliata
AGGGAGGGAGGAAGGAAGGAAGGAGGGAGGGAGGGATGAAGGGACAGAGGGAGGGAAGGGAGGGAGGGAGGAAAGGAAGGAAGAAAGGAAGGAAGGAGGGAGGGGAGGGAGGGAGGGAGGAAGGAAGAAGGGAGGGAGGAAGGGAGGAAGGAAGGAAGGAAAGAGGGAAGGAGGGAAGGAGGGAAAGAAGGTAGAAAGGAAAGAGGGGAGGAAGGAGGGAAGGAGGGAAGGAAAGAAGGAAGGAAGGAAGAAGGGAAGGAGGGAAGGAAAGGAGGAAGGAAGGAAGGAAGGAAGAAAAAAAGAAAAAAACCACAAAGTCAAGAAAGAGAGGACGGCACTCGAACCACATACAGAACACAACGACAACAGGGGGCAGTAGAGACGAAAGAGCCGGGCTGGGCCTCCTGTGTTCCAGGTGACTCCGTGGGGACCTCAGCCACAGAGACGCTGGGACACCACAGCAGGGAAGGGGGAAGGAGCCCTCCTCACACTAGACGCCACAGGGGTAGGGAGGACGAGAGGGGGAAGGGGGGATGAAAGAGAAGGGGGAAAGATGCCTGGGGGCTCCCCTGAGAGAAGACCCCTCACAGGAAGGGAGAAAGGGATCAAGGAAGGGGAGGCTCTGGGCCCAAAGAGGGGGAAGAACCCAGGTGGGTGGGTAGGGGGAACACTGAAGGAAGAGAGGGAAAGAGACAGAGAGAAACCGAAAGAGACAGAAGAGAAAGACAGAGAAAGAGGAAGACAGAGAAAGGGCGAGACAAAAGACACAGAGAGAAGCCAGAGAGAGGCAGAGAGTGCCAGAGCAGAGGAGGGCAAGGGCGGAGGAGGCTGACAAGGTCTCAGCGGTCTTGCTGACAGGATGGGACTCAGGGCTGAGTGGGTGAGGCCGAGGATGGGGTGGTTCCAGGTACAAGTCTTTTGCTTTGAAGGCCAGTGCTTCACCCCCCACCCCAAGGCAGGGCCCGCACTCCACCCCTGATGCTGTGCTCCCACCCGTGGTGCGGGGTCCAAAGGCCCCTCCAACCTCCTGCCTCCCGCAGAATGGCCAAGGAGACGAAGAGGCACAGCAGGGCCCTGCAGAGGCGTGCCAGTCAGCCGGAGACACAGCAAGCTGGGAGTGGAGCCGACCCCTCCAGGTCAGCCAGCCCCTGTCACCCACAAGCCCCTAGAGGCAGGCTGTGGTCAGGGCCCGGCCATTCAAAAGCCCACGTGAAAGCCAGGAGACATGGCTGCGGGCCAGGCCAGCTGCGAATTTGAGGATGTCCAAATCTCAGAACCTTACAGGGAATCTTTGAATCTGAGACTCTTCTTATCAAAGCCTCTGGATTAATCATCATCAGGGCGACTGCTTCTCAGGTGCCAGTCTCCAGCCCAAGTCCTTGACTCATGATCTCTTTTGAATCTGAGACTCAGAGACTCTTAGGCTGCTGAAATGTTGGTGTTAGAATCTCAGAGGCCGAGAGCCTGGAGCCCTGCAGTGCCTCGAACACACGGCCAATAAGCCGGGTAGCAGCCAAGCTCACCCCTCACCGGCCACAGGCTGTGCTGCTCAGGGCTCAGGATCCTTCCAGAGCTGGGCACCTGGATGCCCATGGGCTCTCCCACTCCAGCTGGCTCCCTCCCCCAGGCCAAAGGCCTCTCAGAGTCCAAGAAGGGAGCCAGGAACCAGGAAGCCAGGAGGCTGCTGAATCAGCAGCCCAGGGACTGGGTCCAGGCCTGGGCAGGAAGGGAGGGGCCAGGCTGCAGGGCCCAGGTTCCTACCTGTTGCTCCTCCTGGGGGGCTCCATGGGTCTGGACCTGTCCCAAGGGCAGGCCCCCTGGCCTAGCCGGTGTCTCCACTGTGTCACCACCCCCTCCTCCCCAGCCCTTCCCTAGAAGGAGGAACCAAGAAGGCGGGGCCAGGCCAGCTGGGCTTCGGGCCAGATTGCAACTGGAAACTTTGCTCCTTCCCCTACTCCTCCTGGAGGGCTGGGAACTCCTCGGAGGAGGAAGCGGCCTGGAGAACTTGCAGTCAGTCACTCCTCGGGGCCAAACCCCAGGCTGCGCTCCCTCCCTGCCTAGAATCTCCCCAAGCACTCCATCAAGTGTGTGGCTCTGTTCTCCTGAACATTGAGATGGAGAGCGGTGAAGTCATACCGCTAGTCAGTGGCACAACCCCAAGACCAAAACCCGGTTTGGCTATTCCCAAACCTGGAATCCGTGCCCTCAGCCATATCGCTACCTTGTGAATACAGAAACCTTTCCGTAGAAGCTTTTCACTAATACCCTCATTTCCAGCACAGTTAAAGAGACTACGTCTAGGAGTTGTTCCGGGACTCTCCATATCAAGGAAAATTCAAATCACCCATTTTGGGATCTCAAGATGGGGCCCCGGTCAATATTCTTTCCCACTGCACTCAGTTCTCACTCGTCTGTCTTGTTTTCTAGACTGGCTGAGAGAAATGCTTCCCGAAGAGAAGAGGAGACATCAAAAGAAATGTCAAGAGGCTGTTCTTCCAGGGAAACTGCCCAGCCTGACTTTACAGATGGGGAAATTGAGGCCTGGAGAGGAGAAGAGTCTTACTAAAGTTCATGCAGCAAGTCAGAGTAGACTCCAGGTGCCCTGGTTCCCTGCCTGCCTATGACACCAACCTCTCTGTCCTCCACATGGACGCGACTGGGGAAAGGAGAGAGTTTTTCAGCTCTGAAGGATGTGGGGCTCCTGAAGAGTACCACGGGTCCAGCTTGAAGTGCTCCTGTCCTTTCATGGCTCCAGAGCCCAGGCCCCTGGCTGTTCTGAGCAGAAGGCGGCCTTGGGAGGGGCCAGGGGGCCAGTGATCTAGAAGAAATAGAAGCTGACAGGCAACAGGCCAGCCTTCCTGCCTCCCTGCTGGGGCAGCTGGTTCCTCTCAAGAAAGCCAAAGCTACTGAGAGAGAGAGGCCCTCCGGACCACCGCAAGGTTGGCATCTGTGGGTCCTTGGTGGCCTCCTCTTCCTCTGCCCACCCCTCAAAGCCCTGGTCCTCAGGGCTCTGCCCTTAGCTCCTGCCTTAAAAAAAAAAAAAACCTCTCCTTGAGCAACTCTCCTAGTTCCTGCAGCAGCTTCACCTTGTAACTAGCCATTCGTAGTTATCGCCCTAAGAGCTGAACCCTCTTGACCTGGCAGGAGCTGATAGGCATTAAGTGTAGTGCTGGGCCGGGTGCAGGGGTTCACGCCTGTAATCCCAGCACTTTGGGAGGCCGAGGCGGGCAGATCACCTGGGCTCAGGAGTTTGATACCAGCCTGGGCAACACGGCAAAACCCTGTCTCTACTAAAAATACAAAAATTAGCCAGGCGTGGTGGTGCACACCTACAGTCCCAGCTACCAGGGAGGCTGAAGTGGGAGGATCCCTTGAGCCCTAGAGGTGGAGGTTGCCGTGAGCTGAGATCACGCCACTATACTCCAGCCTGGGTGACAGAGAAAGACCTTGTCCAAAAAAAAAAAAAAAAAGAAAAAAGTGTAGTGGTGGCTTTAAGGGATGATGCCGTGTAACCCTGGGTAAGCCCCTTTCCCTCTCTGGTGAAGCAAAAAAACCTACACTTTGGTGCCTGGTAAAGCTAGGTACAAGTCCCCACCCTATCACTTTTTAGCTGGGTAAGCCCTCTGAGGCTTCGTTTGCTCATCTGTAGAAGAGGAGTGGCAATTCCTACCTCACCGTTCTTGTAGGGATTTGGTAGACAAAGTGTGCATGTGGTGAAGAGTCTGAGCTTGAGCCGGAGAGAGTCTGACCCTTCTCCCAGAGAGGCTGAGGACCCATGGGAAGCCTGTTTGTTTCAGGGATAGTGAGGAAGATTTCTAAGAAAATATCCCTGAACCTGGGGCCACTTTTGGAATTCGGTCATAGCTGAGCATGCTGAACCGACTCAGATGATGATCCACCAGGGGCTGAAGGGAGGAAGGAATGAAGGATGAGGAGCCTGACCCAGCCACGGGGCACTGGCAGGGCCTTCATGCGCTTATTTGACAGATACTGTGGCCCAGGCACTGTGCCCAGGGCTGGATACAGCAGGGACTAAGGGTAGACATGTCCTGCTCTCATGGAGCTTATATCCAAGTGATAGGAGACAGACATTCACAAACGAATGCAATTCAACTGAGCAAAAGGTAGAGATGGCAAGAGGAGAGTATTCCAGGCAGAGGAAGCAACCTGGACAAAGGACCTGAAGTGCTATTTCCAGCAAGCATGAAGGGGCCAGCGTGGCGGGGCGGGAAAAGTGAGGGGAGAAAGGCAAGACTGGAGATGGAGGTGGGGGCCCAGCATGCAGAGCCTTGGAGGCCTCGTGCAGGTTTCCGTACCTATAAGAAGAGCAGTTTGGGAGCCTGTGGTTTGTGGACATGCATGTGGAATGGGGAGTGTCTTGGAAGTCCCCAAAGTTGTATGAAGAGTATTAATTTCTGGGGAGAGCATCTCTAGCTTTGGCCAGATCCTTGGACGGGTCTGTGATCCCAAAGGGTGAGGAAGCTTCTTATATGATTCTATTCACTAAGTGCCCATGATGAGCTAGTGGCAGGCATCCTAGAACCTTCTGTGAGCTAGCCCGTGCCCCACACCTCCAGCTAGTCTCAGCCTTCCCCCTACCTTCAACCTGCACCCGACCCAGACAGAAGCACCTGCAACTCTCAGCTACACTCTGCTGCTCCAAGCCTTGTTAAAGAGACTGTGTGTCAAATGCCCTGTCATAGTACCTCTGTTGTCCCGCTGTGCCCCCACTGTCATCTCCCCACCTGGTTGGTTCCCCCTTGTTCTTCAAAAGTCAGCCGGATGTTGTGCCCTCTGGGAAGGAACCTGCCTTGACCCCATCCAAGCAGGATGGGTCACCTCCCTTGTGTCCTTCCGCCCTGCTCGTCTCTCAGCCGGCTTCTCTTAACACTGTGTTCAGATGCCTGCTGCCCCCTCTCTGCCGGGAGCTCTGTGTTTTGTTCCTCCCAGTGTCCCCAGCACTCAGCGCGGGGCACCTGGTCGCACGTGGTGGGAGACAATGAACAGAGGTGGAGGCTGCAAGGTGGGCTGGTGGACACTAGGGGGCACTGTGGCCACTGGAATCCCAGCCTAATGTTGGCCAGGCCAAACCAGGGGGCCTCCAGGCCCGCAATTGTCGAATGGAAACTTGCTGGATCCTACAGCTCCTCAGCTCTGGATCTAAGCAACCAGGGCAGCAGCTCCAGCCTCCCAATAAACCTTCTGCTCCCTTTCCAGACCAGACCATTTCTCACGACAGCGCCATCTCACTGCAGATACTCCTTCAGTCCTTCACAAATGTGGATGCCAAAATGCGCAGTTCTGGCCTGCAACACTCTCCACTTCATCTTGCCCCACCCAACCCCTCCCCTGGCTAACTTCTACTCGAGCTCCAAGCTTCCGCCTTAGATGTCGGCTTGGAGAAGCCTCCCTGGCCCTCAGGCTGGGTTGGGTATATTTCCGTGGTGCTCCCACAGCACCCTGCACTTCCCCTATAATTGTCTCTAATTGTCTGTCTCCTTGTCTATTTCCTGACCAGACAGTGGGCTTCATCACAGCAGGGCTGTTACTCACCACCCTGTCAGCTACATTTAGCAGCATCTGGCACATTGTAGGCACTCAATAAATCCTTGAATGAAGGAATAAATGAATGGATGGATGGATGGGCAATTTGGGGCAAGTCACTTTACCTCTCTAGGTTTTAGTCTCCCCACCTGTAAGTCACCCTACTCGGCAGGGTGGCCACGAGGATTAAAGATAATATGTGTCCAGTGCTGTGTAATACTACCTGATATTTAGCAGACATTTTCTGAATCGAAGCAATTATTACTATTTGGAATAGTGAGAAAAGGGCAGGGGGAGGAGTCGAAGGAGACTGCCCAGAACCTGGGATAATCTCTCCCACCTAGGTTTACCATTTATCTATGGAAGGTGGCTTTAATAGCAATAATAAAACTATCAATTTTGTCAAAAATAACAGCACCTACTGTGTGCCAGGCTGGAATCAGGAGGCCTCTGAGGAGGTGGTGAGAAGCCCTAGTCTAGGCCAGAGGATGCGACGTCAGGACCAAGGCCAGAGCTGTGGGCATCACCCCTGTGTCTGGAGACAGTCATTACTGGCACAGCTGGTTCCAAACTCTTTATTCATAGGTGAAAACTTGTCTAAGGGGTCATTAATTCTCTCTGTAATTAATGTAAAACCTGCAGGGTTTGTATTAATGGAAAAGTAAGCTCCAGCGTCAAGCTGATAACATTAATAATGTGTACTTGTAATTATATACTGGAGATAACTATAAATTCAGTCACTGAACTCAAGAAATATCAAAATTCCTGAGGCCACCAAGAGCTGGGTAGCAGCTGTACCATCAGTAGCATTACGCCAGTTGTTCTGAGGCTATGAAAAATTACCACAAGCTGGTAGCAATGGTAATATTCACTACATTTAAAAGCCTTCTCAGTATAAAATAAGAAGGCACTTTTAGAGAAAACAGCATGTTCTGATGCAAGGATATGGAACTTGAAAGCACAGTGAGCAAAAGGTCATCTTGCTATAAAATTGGAACCAAAACCAATCTTACAAGTGTTTGCCTCTGAGCCGACCAGGCTCTGACCTCACTTGGGTACACATAAAACCTGTGCTCATCGCAGAAGAAACACGAAGTACTAAGTGTTTTCTCTCTCTCCTCTCATCCAGTTCTCAGGGGATCAATTCTCTCTCGTGGCCCCTTGCTGCCTTGTGTTACCACAGACTGGAGGATCATTGCAGTGCAATGGTGGGGGCGGGCGGATCCCGAAGCTGAAAAAGGTCATATAGCAAGCAGAGGAAGCCGATCCAGAGAGAGGAGTCCATGAGAAAGAGATGATAGGGACCAGGCAAGCCATGAGAGATGGAGAAAGATGAGACATGGGCCCAGGAGATGCAGAGAGCGAGGCAGCAACCTTGGTTCTCGACTTCCTGGTCCCACTTCCAGTTGGTGTGAGGCTTGGCTGTATTTTTTTCACTGCTCTTAGATTCTGTGAGGAGTAGCCTCACAATAGTCCCCCCACCAGCCCTTTATTTTTGAGCTAGCTTGAGTGGGTTTCTGTTCCTCGCCACCAAGTGTACCCAGACTAAGAGAAGTGAAAATCTGGAATATAAGGGCAGGGCTTGTGTAAGCAAAATCACATAAAGAACGCTTAGGTAGAGAGGGGCGAATGCAATTATCCAGCATTTGTGTGTGTTCACCCAGAAGCTCCCTTGTTTCCTGACACTTGCAACCACAGCCACACACTCCAGCCACACGCTCACACGCACTGACATTCAGTGGCACACAGAAACAAACGCAGCAACAACCAGACATGGTTGTCTGCAGACCCCCTGACATGCAGGGCCACGCACCAGCATGCAGTGTTGCACTGTGGTCTTCACAGCCGCACTGCCACGGAGCCCCTGACATGCAGCAGTGCACCCACGTGCATGCACACAGAGGTGCTGCCCGTAAGGCTCAGGGCAGGAGTCAAAGCTTCATTGGGCTCTGTGCAGCCTCCTTCCCGCTGCCAAGTGACTCATCCCCAGGGCTGCTAATTAAAGCCAGGACAGAGGGGACAGAGGCAAGGGGAAGGGAACAGAGAGAAGGTAAGTTTATTTTGGTGCCAACCAGGCACTCAGCCGGCTTAGGGGTCACCCACTTCCTGGGGCTGGGCCAGGCGGAGGCAGAACACAGAGAGGAAGGGGAGGAGAAGAGAAGCCTCTTATCCCTTCTTGCCCTTCTTTCGCTTCCTGGAAAGGTACCTCCTCCTCTGTCCCACTGTCAGAATCCAGCTCTGACTCTTCTAGACTTCTGTCCTTACAACCAGCGGTCTACCCATCATCACGCTCCCATTTGGGCTGGCCGGAGCTGGCCCATCTGTGTCTGCAGTAACCCCAGACTGGGGAGCAGTAAGTGGCAAGGTTCCAGGCAAAGGAAGTGCTAGGAACAGGGCAGGATGGACCACTGGGCTGAGCCGAACGGGAGGCAACATGGATGGAACGGGAGGCGGCTGGATGGCTCTGGGGACGGGTAGTGTCTTGGACATGTGAATGAGGGAGCCACGGATGGTTCATGAGGTCTTGGCCATCCCAGACTGCTAAGAGGTCAAAAGAGATTATCTAATCCTAACTCCTGTAGGACAGATGGGGGCACTGAGGCCCAGAGTGGGAGGCTCCTCCTCCCACTTTTCCTCCAACTGCAGCGGCTCCCGTTGCCATGGGGACATCCCTGGCTCCGGGGTGTCAGCGGCTCCCCCACCCCCTCCCTCCTTCCCTAGCAACAGGCTACCTCCTCCGGCTTTCATCCTTGTTTGCCTAGCAACCCCAGCCTGGTCCCCAGGGCCAACAAGTTCAGGCTGACCCTCACTGCAGCAGCGCCTCTAGGCCTGGGTCTCCTCATCTTCTGGTGAGGGCCTCATCAGGCCCCTCCCGCCCTCTCTGTTTTCAAGTTCTACACCTCTTCACATTCTTCCAGCCTGACTGTATAGCATATGACGATGGATTGGGTTAGGGGAGAGCGGAGGACTCTACAGTTTGCTGCGCCACTATTTCACACCGAGCATGGCTTTACTTTAAGTTCTCTCGTTAACCCAGAGAAGTCAAGACTGTTGTTTCCACGAGAAACTAAGAACCAGCGAAGTTCATTGATTTTGCAGAGAGCACACAGCTAGGAAGCGCGGTATGCTGCTAGCTAGCTTTGTGACCTTGGGCCATGGCCAATCCCTCTCTGGACCTTGGCTTAAGATGCCTTTAGGTAGATCCGTGACAACTTCTCAGGGATCCACAAGAAGTCCAGGCACCTTTCTCTGCCCTTGCCTACCCCTCCACCCCCATCACCAGCTGTTCGGTTGTAATTAGACTCCACACTTCCTCTGGCACCCCATACTTAGAAGCCCTCAGGCCTGGGACTGCCACGGGTAGCTTGCAATCTCCCGACTCTGCTCTCTTCTTGCTGTTTAGTTCCCATAAAAGTCCAGGCCTAGTGCCTTTCCTCAGTGTTTCTTCTACCCACCCCCCCCCAGCTTTTCCCCCTCCACACACACATGCACACACACGTGAAGTTTATTAGACGAGGAAACTGGGGTTCCAAGAGACGAACAGATTGTTCAGTCACACAACTAGAAAGCAACCTACCCCCAAATGGAGCCCTGTGCTTGGAGCCAATGTTTCTGCCTTTCCTATGCTACAGAGCCTCGCCTCTCTCCTCCAACTTTCCCCAGCTCCCCACTGATGACAGAAAGTCACTGTGACCCAGCCCTGATCGGCGTTCTGACCTCACTGCTCTTTTGCCGAGATCTTCTATTTTAGTCCCACAGACCGTTCCCTGTCTCTAAACCCACCCCGCTCGCTTTCCTCCGCCTTGCCGATCCCACCTCCAGGACACCCTCCTTATGCAAATCTGCACAGCAGTCCCCCACAGCCCTGCTGAGACACTGCCTGCTCTGGGAAGCTCTTCCTTACCCTAACTGGAGTGAACTCAAGAAGTTACAAGTGGGTCCCTACCCAGCCCTGGTTGCAAGTTCAAGTTGCCTTCCCATCATGTTGTCAAGATCTTGCCCCCCACACGCCATACTTTAGCCCCTTCCCATAGCCTGAGTTTGACCCTCACTTCCCAGATGCTCTGAGTCCTCTAGGCCCTTATAGCCTCCTTGACTGTGGGCCCAGGATGGCTATCAGAAAGCGTGTCTGAATAAATTAAATGTGGCTTTGGAACCAGACAGCCCAAGGCACTGACTCTCTCAGAAACTCTTTCTGCTCATCTGTAAATCAGGGATTGTAATCCATGCCTATTAGGGCTGTTGTGAGCATTAAATACGATGATATTCTGAATTGTTAGCATGTGAGGAACCGATGATGACTGCTATAATCGCTAATATTAGGATGAGGATGGAGATGATGATGATTATCTGCCAGGCTGTCGAGAGCTCCCGTGGTGATGGTGTCGGTAGCACTCTGGGGTGGTGCCAGGCAGACTTGGGTTTGAATCCCAGCTCAGGATCCATATATTAGCTGAATGTACATATTAGCTGCCTGGCTATAGGCAAAGCCCATAACCACTCTAAGCCTCAGTTTCCTCAACTGTAAAACAATGATGATAAGGCCAGCCCAGTTTCTACCTACAGTGTCACTGGGAGGATCAAAGAAAAGAAAGTCCCTGACAATTTCTGTAAGTTGTAAAGGCCCAAATGTATATCATTACTTGACTTATGATTAGGCTCATTATGAAACGTCCTGAGCTCTAAGTCCCAGGAACTTCCCTGCTGGGAAGAGCTGAGAACTAGAGATGTTTTCAATCTTGTTCTTCAGCAAGTAGCAGGCACATCGCTGGGGATGCTTGCAGGAGCCCTGTGCTCGGGGTCAGCTCAGATGGCCTCTCTCCAAACCCACGGTGGGACACTGAGATCTATGTCCTTTGCTAGACAGGTGCTTTCCCGAGTGCTGGAACAAGCTGTGCCCATGACATGCTACTTGGCTGCATGCTGGGACTAATTATGTCTTGTCACAAACCCCTTTCCTGGACACTGGGACTGATTGCAATAAAGCTGGCCTCAGTGTGTGTTCATCCCACAGCCCCAATCTTGGCTCTGGGTGCCCATGTGTTTACCCCAGATCCCCTGCCTGAGGTGCTAGAACAGAGTGTGTCTCATTAGACACTTTTGTCTGTATGCTGGCATCCTCTGTCCCCAGCCCACATCCACTGCCTGGATGACAGGACTGGGGCTGCTGCATACAGTCGGGCAACTTGTGCACAAACGGTCACAGCCAAGAGGACACGAACGGGGGCTGACACCCAACCCATGCTATGTTCAATGGAGCCACTCAGAGGGGGTGCCCTTGAAAGGAACATCTTTTTCTCTTCTTCACAGAGGTGCCAATGATGCTACTGGCAGCCGTGGCTGGGAAGGACTGTATCCATCTGTGCCTCTGCTGCCTGGGCTCATCTCATCTCAGCGGCCTATCCCATAGCCCCCAACCTGGATGCTAGGCTGAGTGGGTCCTCTCCTGAGCCCCCCATCATTCCTATATAATCCCCATACTGGAAACCTCTGCCTTCATGAAGTTTCTGACGGGGTAAGGCCTGGGCAATGCACGAAGCACCCTTGTCTTTACCTTTACCCAAGTTTTACTCCTGCCTCCCAAACTGCCAGATTCAGCACATCTTTAAAACTTACTATGTCTACCAATGGGTCAGTAACAGCAAAAACAACACCAACAAAAACAGAAAATAAAATAAAATAAAACATACTGAAGCTTGTAAACTTTTCTTTTACCAAGCACACACAAAAAATTTTTCCTTGTCACCATAATGTATAGTTGTAATGTCTAGAATGTGTTATATCCAGAGTCCATCCAAATCCCACTACTCGGGGCTGGTATGGATTCAGGGTGGAATGTGAACTCTGGACCAGGGAAGCTCAACATTGATCATGCCCTCTTCCCCTGGGAGGAGAAGGTAGAAAAGGTCCCGGGTCCAGAGCTGACCTCTCTGAAAATCAGCTTTCACATCTGGGCAGCTCCTAGGACCCCCTATGGTGTTCAGCCAAGCCCCCAAGTCAACTAGGGTCAGAAACACTAAGGAACATTCTTGAAGCCCCTCCCCACAACTGCCACATCCCCCAACTACCCTCCCACTCCACACCACAGCCACCCCTAATACCAACAGGGAAGACACCCTTGAGTTGGCCCCTCCCCCTGCCCATGGGTCCTGCAGTTACAAACCAGAGGCCCCCACCCCAGGCCCTGCCCCATCTCCCAACTAGTATTAAAGAAAAGAGGTACTGACCTGACTGTTCTGGAATTCTCACCATCAGATCTGAAAGGGAAACAGAGAAAAAAAACCAACATAGTCAGTATACGCTCTCTACTCTTCTCCCTCTGCCCTAGGTAGGGCGGCTTTGGGAGCCTTGAGGCCTAATGCATGTCGCAAAAATGAGGGGAAGAGTATTTCATGCGGAGAGAAGAGAATAGGAAGGGCAAGGCTGGGAGACGGTAGAGTGCCTCGCCGGTTGGCGGGATGGAGAGGAAGACGGTGGTGCTGGGGTGCAGTGAGCAAGGGGAAGAGTGGTCGGAGGTGAGGTCAAACAGGCACCAGGAACCAACCATGTGGAGCCTAGCAGATCACAGTGAGGAGTGTGGCTTTCCTCGAGGCAGCCAGCAGCTGTGGGCAAGGGCAAAGCCTGAGCTTGAAACACAGAAAGACCTAGGCTTAAATATTGGCTCTGTCACTTACCAGCCCCATGACCTGGGCAAGTCATTTCACCTCTCTGAGTCTGAGCCTCAGTCTCCCCCATTTGTGACATGAGGCCGATCCTCACGGGGCTGTTGGGATAATTAAGCCCTTTGGAACCCGGTAGGCAAATGCCAGGTATTATTAACACCATAGAAGAGGCTTTGCCAACCGCCTGCTCCAACCTGCTTATTTTCCAGATGAAGAGAACGAGGCTGAGAGGATAAATGAGTCAACTGCTGGGCTCCTTTCTACTACACTGGTCTGCCTTTTTCATTGTGAGGCCACTTCAGAGGCAAAAGAAGGCAAGAGGAGAGAATGCAGTTGGGGACATCACTGAGGGAACCAGGGAAATGACTGAAATCTGAACCACACCCTTCCCCTCCCACTACTCCTTCCTAAGAAGAATGTGAGAGTGTATACGTGAGTGCACACACACACGTGTACATGTGTACGTGTGTGTGTGTGTGTGTATGTAGAGGAGGGAGGGTCAGGACAGTGGGGCAGAGGAGGACCATGGAAGTTGAAAGTGGAAGCATGGCCGGGCGCGGTGGCTCACGCCTGGAATCCCAGCACTTTGGGAGGCCGAGGTGGATGGATCACGAAGTCAGGAGTTCAAGACCAGCCTGGCCAAGATGGGTGAAACCTCATCTCTACTAAAATAAAAAAATTAGCCTGGCGTGGTGGCAGGCGCCCGTAATCCCAGCTACTTGGGAGGCTGAGCAAGAAAATCACTTGGACGTGGGAGGCAGAGGTTACAGAGAGCTGCTGAGATTGTGCCACTGCACTCCAGCCTGGGTAAAGAAGCAAGACTCCCTCTCAAAAAAAAAAAAAAAGTGGGAGCATGTGGGACACAGACTTCGCCTTCCTTCTTTGTAATCTTCCTCCATCTTCACCCCAGGCCTCCCTTCCTCCCTTATGCTGCAGAGGAGACAGATGAACATAGCACAGGCTCTGTCCTCAGCTGAGAGAGCCAAGATGTGGCCTTACTGAGGGGAGTGCCCATCTATGCTAAGCGCTAAATGACAGAGGGACACAATGGGAGAGGAGGAGGTGGGCCTCAAAAGGGGGCATTTGTTGAAAGAGTGAAAGGAGGCCCCCGCTGGCGAGGTGGGGCAGGCAGGCATCAGGGTACTGCGACCACAGCACTCCCAGTTCCAGTACTTACAAGCCACGGAATCGTAGCGAAGGTAATTCACTATGCTGAGTATCAGTGCTTTGCCTTGTAAAATGGGGCTTTGAGGGTGAGCTGGTGAGAATCCCTCCCTTTATGGGGTGTGGCTGTGAGGCTCAGCCTAGCACAGTGCCTGGCACATGGTAAGTGTTCAGCAGATGCCAGTAGCAGCAACCCTTAGCCTTCTCAGCCTCCTGAAGGAACAGAGGACCAGGGTCACAGTATGCCTTATCACATTTATTAAAACTTTCTATCTCCCTCTGCAACAAGATTGCTTCTGAGGCCTCGCCCAATTATTCTCAGGTACCAGGCCCAAGGGGCCTGGCTTCAATGACTCTCCAGATGCCTACAGAACTGAGACCAAGCCTCTCAGCCTCTCTCCCTAACACTAACCCTCTGCTCTACGCAGGCCAATCTCTTCACCGCCCACCTACCCCCAAATCCAGCACACGTCTATTTAGTCCACTGTCTACAACGCCCTGCCCTGGGAACACAACTTGTCAAGGAGCTCATGGACTGGCCACTTGCCCCAATCTACCCAAGGGTTTAAGCAACACATCTAATCACCTCCCCCCACCACTGTGAACACACTATGAGTACCTACTATGTACCAGGCACAGTGCTAGCCTCTTTTTGTACATTACCTCCTTTAAGCCTGCAAAGTGGGGATTATCATCCAATTTTTAAGATGATGAAACTGAGACTCAGAGAGCTCGAAATGATTTACCCGAGGTCACACAAGCGGAGGAGCTCGGAGTGAACCCCAGAGCTCATGTGCTTACCACGACGCTCCACTGTACCAGAAGCTCAGTGCCGGGCACATATGCACTGTGAGGGTGCGTTCCCTTATCTTCATTCCTCAATATCAAGCCAGACGATTACCAACAGACCTTTCCTTTCCAGGGCTCTTTCATCTGAGAGATGATGAGAAATGTACCTGTGCTCCAAAAGTATTTCTATGTGATATGTGACAGGCCTCAAGATGGCAGCAAAGGAAAACAAAAGAGCTCACAGTCATGCTTCAGAGGGAATTCGCCAATTCTCGCTGTGGACTGATTCTTACTAGCTTGAGGGTACCCAGCATCATCTGACTCTCAACGTGGGGGTGCAGCTCACCCCAGGGTCCATCACCCTTTATGCATTTAGCATATTATTCATTTTGTATAGACGACAATCATCAGTGCTGTGCTATCCTACACCTCCTCAGAGGCTCCTGTCCTGCCCAGTGGTCAGGAAGCTGGGCCACCATTCTTTTGGGAGGCAGTACAGACGGGTAGAAAGAATGCTGGGTTCTATTATGGCTCATTCCCTAATTGGCAGTGTGACAAGTCACTTCCCTCTGGACCTTGATTCTTCACCTGTAAAACGATGGGGCTGTGTTAGTTGAGTTCCAAGCAATCTTCAGGCCTTCAAACATTCTATTTCTTCAGAACCCCAAAGTTTATCTCTTTTATCAACTAGATTCTGCTGTCTACATGGAGAAGCAATAGACCCAAGTACTAGATGTCTCTTCATCAATCCATGTCAGTAGAGGAGACCTGTTACTCCCCACAACCTTCTCTTTATTTTACTTATTTTTATTTCTATTTATTTATTTTTTTGAGATGGAGTCTCTCTCTGTTGCCCAGGCTGGAGTGCAATGACGCGACCTCGGCTCACTGCAACCTCTGCCTCCCGGGTTCAAGCAATTCTCCTGCCTCAGCCTCCTGAGTAGCTGGATTACAGGCACCTGCCACCACGCCCAGCTAATTTTTGTATTTTTAGTAGAGATAGGGTTTCACCACATTGGCCAGGCTGATCTCAAACTCCTGACTTCAAGTGATCCGCCCGCGTCAGCCTCCCAAAGTGCTGGGATTACACACGTAAGCCACCGCGCCTGGCCAGCCTTCTCTTAATGAAAGGCTGTTTATGTCTCAGGATTCTCAAGAGATTTGGAAATGCCCACTCCCATCCTCAGCAGTGATGGCCAATAAACAGTAACTTATTGGAGCTTTGAGTATAGTGACCATACTTTCTGAATCAAAAACAGGCATGTAATCTGACCAGCGACTTTAATGTTGCTTCTTCCAGGTACAAGAAGCAATCTGGAAGATGGGAGAATAAATGGCAGAATATCGAAAGTTCCTGAACCTTTTGGGGACTTATGGGGAAGACAGAGCAGAATGACTGAAAAGAACGGAGGCCTTGGAGTTGCTGTGTTAGAGTTTCTGCCCCTGCCTCTTCACTAGATTCCCTGCCATCCTCCAAGCCATCCATAAGCAGTAACTGGGGAACAATATGGTGTCTCTTCCCAGGAACCGGAAATTAGATCAAGAAGGCTGTCCCTGAAAGCAAAACTAATTAAATAAATACAGAATGCATCAGAAATGAGATATGCAGAGGAACCTGAATGATCACAGACTTGTCCTTGAGCCAGAATCTGAACAACATGCCTAAAAGATCATGTCTCCCACAGAAAGGAGACTGGACATCAACAGAAGTAGATTTGTTTTAAGAATGAAACTTGAAGGGCAACTATGAACAGCGGTCCTCCCAGGAGTGTCCTGAGGAAAAAGAGGCAGGTACCCTGGCCCAGAAATCATGCGGGTCTCTCCAAAAGCGAAGAACCAGCCCTGAAGCAGCCTCGCACCTTCTCTCTGGAATATCACCTTACACCTAACTGCAAATGTCTTTGTGGACAGCTCCTTTCTCTCCTTGACTGCTAAAGGAACATTCTTTTCTTTTTTTTTTTTTTTTTGAGATGGAGCCTCACTCTGTTGCCCAGGCTGAAGTGCAATGGCACAATCTCCGCTCACTGCAACCTCTGCCTCCCGGGTTCAATCGATTCTTCTGCTTCAGTCTCCTGAGTAGCTAGGATTACAGGTGTGTGCCACTGTGTCTGGCTACTTTCTGTATTTGTTTTGTAAAGTCAGGGCTTCACCATGTTGATCAGGCTGGTTTCAAACTCCTGACCTCAAGTGATCTGCCCACTTCCGTCTCCCTAAGTGCTGGGATTACACGTGTGAGCCACCATGCCCAACCATTTTTTTAAAAATAAATACAGGGTCTCACTATATTGCCCAGGCTTGGCACAAACTCCTGGGCTCAAACAATCCTGCCTCAGCTTCCCAAAGTGCTGGGATTACTGGGTGAGCCACCGTACCTAGCCTAAATGCTGTTTTTACACACATGACTGTGCAGTGACCACTTCCATTCACTCCAGTTGTCCTGCAACTGAACAGCTGTGCCCTCCTCTCATTCCACCATCAGAGTTATATCACAAAGTTTGGGTTAAATCAACATTGGTGGTCTACATTGTTTTTTTTTTTTTTTTTTTTTTTTTTTTGAGACAGGGTCTCTGTCACCCAGGATGGAGTGCAGTGGCACAATCTCAGCTCACTGCAATCTCTGCCTCCTGGGTTCAAGCAGTATCTCCCACCTCAGCCTCCCGAGTAGCTGGGATTACAGGTATGCACCATCATGTCTGGCTAATTTTTGTATTTTTTGTAGAGATGGGGTTTCATCATGTTGCCTAGGCTGGTGTTGCCATAACTGCATGGATACTAATAACGGATAAATCATGTCACATACTGTGATTACATTTCCTTTCCCATTCAACTTTTTATTTTCCCTGGTATTGATTAGTGTATATGTATATATATATATATATTTTTTTTTTTTTTTAAGACAGGGCCTCATCCTGTTCCCCAGGCTGGAGTACAGTAACACGATCACAGTTCACTGCAGCCTCAGCTTCCTGGGCTCAAGTGATCCTCCCACCTCAGCCTCCCAAGTAGATGGAACTACAAGCAGGCACTGCTACACCTGGCGAATGTTTTTATTTTTTGTAGATATGGGGTTTCGCCATGTTGCCCAGGCTGGTCTCGAACTTCTGGGCTCAAGAGATTCACCTGCCTCAGCCTCCTAAAGTGCTGGGATTACAGTCATGAACCACTGTGCCCAGCCTGGTTACTATCCATTATTTTTTTTATGAGCTTAGTTCTCTTCATAGAAATGACCAATTCTCCCCAAACTGTCAGAAGCACAGTTGTCCTCTCAATATGCTTTGACATATCAGGTAATCCATAGGATTATTTGTTTACCTTAAAAACACCCATCTTCCTGCTGCAATCTAGACTGGCTGCTCTCTAGGCCTGCCCAGATGTTGCCCTAAGAAACTCTCTCTTTTCCATCATCCAGGAATTCCCTTCACTTCTCCTTTGCATTGGACTTCCTGTTTCCTAGATTCCGTGGCTTTTTTTTTTTTTTTTTTTTTTTTTTTTTTTTTTTTTTTTTTTTTTTTTTTTTTTTTTTTTTTTTTTTTTTTTTTTTCAGATTTTATGCCCACACTTTGCTGGAGCAAAATGAAGCTATATAAGATCTAAAGGTTTTATATCCTATGCCTCCTTTCTCAGGAAGCCCTTTCCCTCAGAATACTAGGAACTCTCCTCCATCATATCCTTGCTTCCAGTGTTGCTGTTGATTAAATCCAACGCAATTCCTTTTCTTGATTCTTTGTACATGATGTTTCTTCTCTGGAAGCTTTTAGAATCTTCCCTTTAATCCCTGGTATTCTGAAATACCACAGTGGCATATCTTGGCGTGGATCTTTTTATCATTTATCTTTCCGGGTACTCAGCGGGAGTTTTCATTCCTTCAGTTCTAGGAAATGTTCTTGTATTATGTCTTTGAGAATTTCCTTCCTGCTGTTTCTACCATTCTCTATTTCTGGAACTCCTATTGTTGGCTGTTGCAGTTCCTCAACTGATCTCCCAATTTTCTCATCTTTTCTCTTTCTTTGTCTTGTTATTCTGCTTCCTCAGATATCTCTTCACCTTTTATTTTCTAATCCTTCTGCTGAAATTTTTCTTTTGGCTCTCACTATTTTTAATTTCCCAGGTTTCTTTTTCTCCCTTCATTACCTTCCAAGTTCCTTTTTGACATTTGTCTTCCAAGTTGATGGTTTTCCTCAAATAGCCTTGGACTATCTGGTCATCTCTGGCTACCAAGAACTTGGGGTTTTTAAAAATATACTGAGGTTTATTTCTTTTCTTTCTTTCTTTCTCTCTCTCTCTTTTGTTTGTTTGTTTGTTTGTTTGTTTGTTCTGTCTTGTTTTGTTTTGTTTAGAGACAAGTTCTTGCTATGTTGCTATGTTGCCCAGGCTGCTCTCAAGACTCCTGGGCTTAAGTGATCCTCCCACCTCAGCCCCCTCAAAGTACTGGGATTACACGCATAAGCCACCATAACTGGCCAGTGTACTGAGGTTTAGTTTACATAAAATAAAACATACCTATCTTGACCAGGCATGGTGGCTGGTTGCAGTGAGCTGAAATCGCGCCACTGAACTCCAGCCTGGGCAATAAGAGTAAAACTCCATCTCAAAAAAATAAAAAATAGGCCAGGCGCGGTGGCTCACGCCTGTAATTCCAACACTTTGGGAGACTGAGGTGGGCAGATCATGACGTCAGGAGTTCAAGACCAGCCTGACAAACATGGTGAAACCCCGTCTCTACTAAAAAAAAAAAAAATACAAAAATTAGCCGGATGTGGTGGTGCATGCCTGTAATCCCAGCTACTCAGGAGGTTGAGGCAGGAGAATCGCTTAAAGTGGGAAGGCAGAGGTTGCAGTGAGCCGAGATCGCACCACTGCACTCCAGCCTGGGTGACAGAGCAAGAGTCCATCTCAAATAAATAAATAAATAAAATAAAAATAAAAAATAAAATAAAATAAACCTATCTTAAGGGTCCTTGGCTGGTGATCCTTGAAGATTAGTTCCCATGACACTACCAAGCTGCTTGGAAGCTCTGTGTGCAGGTAGGGGTTGCCAGGTGGTGGGCTTCACTACCGAATCACTGGGCTGAAAGCCTGTTCTTTTGCTGGAAGACTTCCAAATGTCAGCTTTTGGAGGCCTTTTTTTCTAGGGCCTTTCAGTTTCCCCAGAGAAGAATCCTTTGATCCTATGTGTGTACCTGACTTTGGTGTCCTAGAAGTAGGGGAGTGGAAGGAGACTGCAGTCTCACTGTTTTAAGTGGAAGGAAGTTGGGGTTCCACTGTTTTAGGTTGCAGATCCCTTTGCCTGCAGCCCTGTTTCACCCCATCCTCCATTGTACAGGGAGGCAGCTGGGAGCGGGGACCTCACTGTCTGGATGGGGTTGCAGAAGGACCAAAAATAAAAGACTTTTTTTTTTTTTTTTAAGACGTCTCTCTCTGTTGCCCAGACTAGAGTGCAGGAGTGTGAGCATAGCTTACAGCCTTGACCTCCTGGGCTCAGGCGATCCTCCCACCTCAGCCTCCTAAGTAACTGGAACCATAGGTACATGCCACCACACCCAGGCAATCTTTTTGTTTGTTTGCGTGTGTGTGTGTGTGTGTGTGTGTGTGTGTGTGTGTGTGTGTGTGTTTGGAGACAGAGTTTTACTATGTTGCTCAGGCTGGTCTCAAACTCCTCAGCTCAAGCGATCCTCCCACCTCAGCCGCCCCAAAGTGGGGGGAATTATAGGCATGAGCCACTGTGCCCAGGCAGAAAAGACTTTCAACATGTCCGTTCTTAGGTCCATACTTCATCCTGGCTTCTGAGCATGTACCTTGACTACCTCTCAATCCTGAGCACCACTGGGATTCTCTAAGTAGCATAGTTTACTTCTGGTCAATATCCCAGACCTTATGTGTTTCTATCTTTTTTATTCCTTTTTTCATATTTTAATGAGATTTGGGAAAGCAACAGAGAGAAATAAGTTTATTCAACTCATTGTGTTTAACAGGAAGCTCCCTTTCTTATTCCAGCCAACTCCTATTCATCCTCCATGACTCATTTAGGTACCACCTCTTCCAGGAAGCATATCTTCACACCCCTAGGCTGGGTTAGGAGCCCTCCTCTGTTCTCCCACAATATCCTTTTCTTGCCTCCATCACAGCCCTGATCAAACTGTTCTGAAATTGTCTATTTCCATGGCTGACTCTCCCAGCGACTGGGAGCTCCTGGTAGTCAGGGGCTCTGTCTCATTCCTCCCTGAACCCCCAGATCTCAGACTCTGGTTCCCAGGTGTATGGAGTAAATATGTGGTGATGAAATTAATGAATAAATGAATGGCTAAAAAAATGAACTGGACCCAGCTAGAGGGACCATCTAGAAAGGGAAATAAGCTAAATACGATTGTCCCTATGTAAGGTCAGTTCCTTAAAAGCTCTAAGTTCCTTTGATGCTATGTGTGCAAGGAACCCTATTGCAGCAGGATTTAAACCAGTGAAAAAATGGGCACAGCTTCTACGCCCTACATTAAGAGGATGGTTAAACCCATCGTGTTATATCAGTTGCCACTAAAAATGATGGTTATGAAGAATATGCAATGAGATGGGGAAATGTTCAAATGGAAAAATCACAAAAAAAATTGTATATGTAAAATCATTTCAACTACATGAAAAAAATGCAGAGAACAAGGGAAATATACCGAATGCTCAGAGTGGCTGCCTCTGGGTGCTGTAATTATGTGTAATGTTTTCTACTTTTCCTAATTTTTCTAAATTTCCTAATTAAAAAATGCATTGAAAGTATAATTTTTTAAAAGCTTCTAGGAAATTAAATTGGATAAGTAGACTGAGAGTACTGGGAACAAAATACTGTGAAGGGGGGCCTAAGAATCAGTGCACGTGTCCACCAGTGCTTGCTGGGAAGGCTCCATTCTTTGCCAGAGCCTCTGAAGTCCCAGGCCCACAGAACACCCCCTGTTCCCTTCCCTGCAAAGCAGGACCTAGCTCAGGAAGCCAAAGGAGGAGGATCTTCGAGGCCAGCCTATTACAAATCACAATCTCATGGGTCGTACTGATAAACAGAAGGCCCTACACCGGGGCCCACACTTTAGGGACCACTTCCCATCAGGCAAAAGGTCTATAAGGCCATCGGGACCCATCAGGATCTTTGGCCCTGTCCCTTCCAGGCTGCACTTCAAGCACCAAGGACCTCAGAATTTCCTGCCTAAATGTCTTGGGTTTACTTTCAGAAATTGTACGGTCTTATTATCCAGGCCCAAGGAGTGGCCTAAGGGGAACGGGAGATAGACAGGGCTTGGACATGTGGGTTTGGGTATCTACATATCTCAAGGCTCCATATGGACTATAGCAGGGAAGAAAAGCATGGAGAGCCAAGGGCTTCAACTGATAACTTGCTTGGACCCTAGAAATGTAGAGGCAGGTAAGTCTATAGAGCCTTAGGCCTCAGGGTTTGTAGGAGGCCCTAGCCTTCACAGATCTGGGTTCAGATCCATTCATTTGCTGTGCAACCCATGGATGAATCTGTTCTTCTCTCTGAACTCAGTTTCTCCAACCATAAAATAGGCATAATAATTCTGACTTCAGAGAATTGTGTTGAGGTTTGTAGAATGACAGTAGTTATGAGTCCAAGCTTTGGGTCAGATAGGCCTGGATTTGGGTCCCAGCTCTTTCTCTCCTAGCTATGCGATTTACAACCCTAAGTTTTAGTTTCTTCATCAATGTAATAGAGATAATTATAGCACTAATATGATAGGGTTGCTGGGAGGATTATGGTTATAAGGAACATGTGGTAACACTGGAAATGGGAGGCTGAAGTGGGTGGATCACGATGTCAGGAGTTTGAGATTAGCCTGGCCAATATGGTGAAACCCCATCCCTACTAAAAATACAAAAATTAGCCAATAGTGGTGCGCACCTGTAGTCCCAGCTACTTGGGAGGCTGAGGCAAGAGAATCACTTGAACCTGGGAGACGGAGGATCCAGTGAGCCAAGATCGCGCCATTGCACTCCAGCCTGGGCGACACAGTGAGACTGCATTTCAAAAAAAATAATAATAAATAATAATAATAATGGTTGTGCAAATACTGGCTGTGGTGGTATTGAGTGGGCCTTCTGCATCCCCCAGGCCCATGCAGCTTTATTTTTCTCCGTAGCACTTATCACTATTTGACATATTATGTGTCTTCCTGTTTATTTGTTTCTTTTCCGTGCCCCTCCCAGACATCCATACACTAGAATCTCAGCTCCATAGGGCAGAAGTTTTGTCTATTTTGCTCACTGTTTCCAATGCCTGGAACAGTGTGAGGTACTTAGATGTTCTTCAAATTTGAATAGTTAGCCAGACATGGTGGCAACAGAGAGAAATGAGTCTCTAGGCCTCCCTCAGCTACTAGGGAGGCTGAGACAGGGAGATCACTTGAGCCCAGGAATTTGAGGCTTTAAGGAGCTATTATCATGCTACTGTGCTCCAGCCTGGGCAACAGAGCACAACCCTATGTCAAAAAAAAAAAAAGCTAAGTAGTTATCATCTTCCATGTAGACAAGGGTAAAAAGGCATTTGGGGCCAGGCACAGTGGCTCATGCCTGTAATCCTAGCATTTTAGGAGGTCGAGGTGGGAGGATTGCTTGAACCCAGGAGTTTGAGACCAGCCTGGGCAACACAGGGAGATCCCATCTCCACAAAAAACTAAAAATCAGCCAGGCATATTAGTGTGTGCCTATAGTCCCAGCTACTTGGGAGGCTAAAGTGAAGGATTGCTTGAGCTCAGGTCGAGAACAGCCTGGGCAACGTAGCAAAACTCTGTCTCTACAAAAAAACAAAAATTAGGCGGGCATGATGATGTGCGCCTATAGTCCCAGCTACTCCAGAGGCTGAGGCGGGAAGATTGCCTCAGTCTAACAGTTTGAGACAAGCCTGGACAACATAGGGACACTGTCCCTACAAAAAGTCAAAAAATTAGCCAAGTGTGGTGGTCCATGCCTGTGGTCCCAACTACTCAGAAGGCTGGGATGGGAGGATCACTTGAGCCCAGGAGGATGAGGCTGCAGTGAGCTGTGATCACATCATTGCACTCCAGCCTAGGCGACAGAGCAAGACTCCATCTCCAAAAAACCAGCAACGGCCTTTAGCCATAGGAACAGCCAAAATAAAGGCATGGAAGCATAAAGAAGCCTCACATGCTTAGGAAACTCTACATAGTTCAGTACAACTTGAGTGTAGGGTTAGGAAGGAAACGGAGTGGCTTGAGGAATGAGTGGGGCTGTAGCCTTACCCAAAGGAGCATTCAAAAGCGTCCCTAGACCACAAGTGGCACAAAGACTTACCTGTGACAGTGAGAAAGTAGAAAAGCACTAAGGGGAGGTAAAGATGACTCCCAAGTTCAAGTCCCACCTAAATCATGACAATGTAAGAAGTGAAAGTAGTCTGGGTGTGGTGGCTCACGCCGGTAATCCTAGCACTTTGGGAGGCCAAGGCGAGTAAATTGCCTGAGGTAAGGGGTTCAAGACCAGCCTGGCCAACATGGTGAAACCCCGTGTCTACTAAAAATACAAAAATTAGCCAGGGTGATGGTGGGCACCTATAATCCCAGCTACAGGAAACCGAGGCAGGAAAATCACTGGAACCTGGGGGGGGCGGAGGTTGCAGTGAGCCCAGATCGTGGCACTTGATTCCAGCCTGGGTGAAAGAGCAAAACTCTGTCTCAAAAAGAAAAAAAAGTGAAAATAAAAACCTTTTGAAAGATGACTGAGGTAGAGAGGAAGACTCCTTTCTAAGGAAGCCAAGACTCAGACCTAGAAATGACAAAAACATATAGAGAACAGGTGGATGAGGTAATGATATTATGCAAGAAAAGCTCATGAAGATTATTTAAAAAGAAGAAATAGAACCATATGATAAATCAGAAAGCTTGTTGGATACTGGAATCACTTTTAGTAATGGATCCAAACAATCCTGAAGGCAAAGATGGCGGTAAGGGATGCACAAGGAAGGCCATGGTCGTTTCAGCTGCTGGCTGTCCTTTTGCTAGTGATTATTGTTCCTATAGTCCTTCTTTAGCACAACTTACTGAACAGGTTCTGGGATGATAAAAATGATGTGGATAGGCGGGGCACGGTGGCTCACGCCTGTAATTCCAGCACTTTGGGAGGCTGAGGAGGGTGGATCACGAGGTCAGGAGTTCGAGACCAACCTGACCAAGATGGTGAAACCCTGTCTCTACTAAAAATTCAAAACTTAGCCAGGCGCAGTGGCAGGCACCTGTAATCCCAGCTACTGGGCAGGCTGAGGCAGGAGAATCGCTTGAACCCCGAGGGTAGAGGTTGCAGTGAGCTGAGATCATGCCACTGCACTCTAGCCTCAGTGACAGAGTGAGGCTCTTTGTCACAAAAAAAAAAAAGGGCCGGGCAAGGTGGCTCATGCCTGTAATCCCAGCACTTTGGGAGGTCAAGGCGGGTGGATCACGAGGTCAGGAGTTCAAGACCAGACGGGCCAACATGGTGAAACCCCGTCTCTACTGAAAAACACAAAAATTAGCTGGGCATGGTGGCTTGTGCCTGTAATCCCAGGTACTTGGGAGGCTGAGGTAGGAGAATTGCTTGAACCGGGACCTGGGAGCCAGCCATAAAGTTACTATTTAGTTACGCCTACGGTGGTCCACAGTTGCACCTACTACTTTGCACAATCTTCATAATTTTGTTGTGCAAAATTATGGATGCGGTCTCATTGTGTGGATGCGGTCACTGAGGCTCGGGGGAGCAATGTGACTTACCCAGACTCACACAGCTCATAAGTAGTGGAGCTGAGATTCAAGTCTAGGTTTGTCTGATTCCAAAACGAATGCTTTTAACTGCTACAGCTGCTGCTTCCTTCTGTCTCCCATCGCAACCTGCGAGCTTGGCCCCTCTCCCTCATCTGTCTCCTGTCTCCCCACCACGCAGTACAGCCCAAGGCCTCTACCCCACGAATACTCAAGGAGTGCTTCTAGAAGAGACAATCATTCAAGGACGGAAAGGGGGAACACCACAAAAGGAAGGTGGAGCTAGGCACAGGTATTGCAGCACAGATCAGCTCGGTACTACAATAAGAGAGAGAGAAGCAAAGGAAAACAGAACTAGCTCTCTAACCCTGCCTTCTTTCCTCCCTCTGCTGGAGGCAGAGGGATAGAGGTTCAGCCATGATGGGAAAGAGTGGGCGGAAGCGGGAGCAGCTAGCGCAGCCTGCTGTTGCAGAAGCCTCAGCTCAGCCTCGAAGCCCCCTTCTGAGCGCTTGAGGCCCATCTCTGGCCCACCTGCTCCCACCGCCTGGCCAAAGAGGCTGGGCTGCCCTCCAAACACCCAGCCAACCCCGGCAAAGCCCAGCTCACAGCAGGCGGAGAGCCTCTCAAGTCACAGAGAGGGCACCCAGAGAGGCGGAGGGGCTGGCCCAGGGGTCCAGAGGGAGGCAGGGGCAGGGCTGGGATCAGAACTCAGGCGTCTGGTTCCTCAGCTAAGGGCTCACTTGACTCCATGGTCTAGGCAGCAGAGGTTGAGGAAAGGGGTGCTCTGGAGGCCACTGGAGGAATGCGCATAAGGGCTGGGGCCAAAAGCAACGCAGGCCCAAATGACGTCATCCAGGCTTGGCTATCTGGGGGACTTACTAATAGATTCCAGTTTCAGTCTGGGTTGAAAAAGCAAAGCAACCATTTTTTTTTTTTTTTTTTTTTTTTGAGACGGAGTTTTGCTCTTGTTACCCAGGCTGGAGTGCAATGGCGCAATCTCTGCTCACTGCAACCTCCGCCTCCTGGGTTCAAGCAATTCTCTTGCCTCAGCCTCCCAAGTAGCTGGGACTACAGGCTGTGCCACCACGCCCAGCTAATTTTTCTATTTTTAGAGACGGGGTTTCACCATGTTGACCAGGATGGTCTCGATCTCTTGACCTCGTCATCCACCCGCCTCGGCCTCCCAAAGTGCTGGGATTATAGGCGTGAGCCACCACACCGGGCCTAAAACAACCTTTTTTAAAAGTAGCTTTTGCCTTCGTTTCCATGTTTATCTCCTCTGTCTCCCAGGACCCCACCATAACCAAAATGAAGCCAGTGAATGGACAAGCAAGCCTGGCTATGCAGACAGCTCACAGCTCAGTCAGACTTTCTTATTTTTTTTTTTTTCTTCTTTCTTTTTTTTTTTGTAGAGACAGGGTTTCATCATGTCATCATATTGCCCAGGCTGGTCTCGAACTTCTGGGCTCAAGCGATTCTCCCGCCTCAGCCTCCCAAAGTGCTGGGACTACAGACAACAGCCACCATGCCTGGCTCACCTAAACATTCTATTAACTCATTCATATGCCATAAAATAGAAAGTATGAGAGAAAAGGTAAGCAGCCTACAGGATCAAGAGCCTACAGGAAGTTCAACATCCAATGGACAGACATTCCCAAACAAGAAAATAGAGCAAATGAAGGGAAGGAAATGATTAAAGAAATGACATAAGAAGGCCAGGCACAGTGGCTGGCACCTGTAATCCCAGCGCTTTGGGAGGCCAGGCAGGCGGATCACTTGAGGTCAGGGGTTTGACACCAGCCTGGCCAACAGAGGAAGCTGAGACTACAGGCTTGTAGTCTCATGGTGAAACCCTGTCTCCACTAAAAATACAAAAATTAGCCAGGTGTGGTGGTACGCACCTGTAATCCCAGCTACTCTGGGGACTGAGGCAGGAAAATCACTTGAATCCAGCAGGCAGAGAGTAAGCCCACTGCACTCCAGCCTGTGCGATGGAGAGTGTGGCCCTGTCTCAAAAAAAGAAAAGAAAAAAAAAAAAAAAGGCCCGGCACAGTGGCTCATGCCTGTAATTCCAGCACTTTGGGAGGCCAAGGTGGGCGGATCACCTGAGGTCAGGAGTTCGAGACCAGCCTGACCAATATGGTGAAACCCCATCTCTACTAAAAATACAAAAATTAGCCGGGCGTGGTGGCACACACCTGTAGTCGCAGCTACTTGGGTGGCTGAGGCAGGAGAATCGCTTGAACCCAGAAGGCGGAGGTTGCAGTGAGCCGAGATCGCGCCACTGCACTCCAGCCTGGGGGACAGAGTGAGACTCCATCTCAAAAAACAAACAGAGAGAAAATGAAGAGACATAGTCCTTCAGTCCTTCAAACTGAAAGGGCTTCCTGAGTACCACTAGGGTAAATTAAAAAACAGACTTTATTCTGAGTGCTGCTTACCTAGGTATTCGGTTTGTAAAAAGTGACGGTATCACTTTTGTGATAAGGTCATATCACTTCTGCTATGAGCACTTTTCTTTGTTGATGTTACATTTCAGTATGAAGTTTTAAAACAATTCCGGGAGCGCAAAGGTTTTGCAACTGTGAGTAATGAGGTATAATTTCAGTATGCTATTTGGCCCTTCGGTGACTAAAAGTGACACAGTCATAATCACAGAAACAGTGTACTGCCAGTAATTTTTGTAAACAGTCTAAGTAAAGCACTTAAAGGCATAATTATTTTTACAGAATAGAATGCCAATGTAATCAACCTTGCTAAATACACAAGTACAGAACACAGAGACGGGGGGGGATGGAAGAGGGGAAGCAGAGATGGAGGGGATGATGGCAGTAATAACCATGTTTTACAAAGTGTGTGGAAAATTAACCAAATAAGAAGTTGCAGTTTAAAACAGTACGTAATAAAGTTATAAAGGTAACTAATAGAGGAGCCCAAAGAGTAATAAAGCTCT
Organism: Alouatta palliata; assembly: GCA_004027835.1. Lineage (NCBI taxonomy): Eukaryota > Metazoa > Chordata > Mammalia > Primates > Atelidae > Alouatta > Alouatta palliata. Next base: position 27,849 of record PVKV010015380.1, read on the forward strand.
CAAAATCTGGGAGGGGCCGGGTGTGGTGGCTTATCCCTGCAATCTCAGCACTTTGGAAGGCCAAGGGATGAGGATCACTTGAGCCTAGGAGTTCTAGACCTGCCTGGGCAACATAGTGAGACTCCATCTGAACAACAACAACAAAAAAATTAAAAATTAGCCAGGTGTAGTGCACTTGTGGTCACAACTACTCGGGAGGCTGGGGCAGGAAGATTGCTTGAGTTCAGGAGTTTGAGGTTATAGTGAGCTGTGATCACACCACTGCACTCCAGCCTGGACCACTGGGCGAGACCCCGTCTCAAAAAAGAAAAAAACCTGGGAGGGGGGTTGTTGAGAAAGAGGCAGCTGTTGTAAATAAGCTAAATTATTGGTCATAGTAGGAAAAAGTCTAGATAATGTTTAAAGTTGATAAATAGGAAATAACCATTCAAGTGTATTACTTAGAGATACAAAGTTACCACCAGAAGAACTAAATGGGAAAAGTGGTTGCCTCTGGGGCTGAGAAGCAGGGGATAGGAAGACATCAGCTTTTTACTACATGAGTCCTTGTGTACGATTTTGCCTTTTAAAAATTGTGTATGTGCATTGCTTTGATTTAATTTCTCAAAACAAGCCCCTTCTCTTTCTGTAGAACTCTGCCTTCCACACTGGAAATACAAAATGGGGAAGCTGATGATTCTGGTGACACGAGGTCCTGTTCTCCAATCTATGCTTCTTTTGAGAACAGGAGTAAGAGAGGTGGGTGAAGGGCTGGCCCCTCCTAACTAACCCCTTGGCTCCTCACAGCCATCCACATAGATAACTGTCTCGGCTGCCCCAGCCTGTTCCACCCTCTGGTCCTCTTCAAATCCCACCATGGGCAGTCCAGCCTCTTCAGCCTTACATTCATTCAACTACTTATACCCCTTAGTTATTTATACCTGCCTGAGTCACAGAGGATTTGAGGGTGCTTACTCCAAGAACACAGAATAGAAATTGAACTAGAAAATAAGAACTCTGAAAAAGAAATCAACAAAGATGCTAGAGCTATGCTTCAAATTAACTGGTGGCTGAGGCAAAAAGGAAGATACGGTGAGCTATGACAGCCTCACATTAGGAAAGAGGAAATTTACCAGTTTTCAAGGGAAGCAAAGCTTTGATTCATTATGTCATCGTCCATGGGAGATTTCGTGAAAGAGAAGAAAAATGACTATTTACTGAGCACCTACAAGTATCAGGGAATGCCATTCGAATTATCTTGGCGAATCTTGGGAAATATGCCGGGCACGGTGGCTCATGCCTGTAATCCCTGCACTTTAAGAGGCCGAAGTGGGAGGATCGCTTGAGCCTAAGAGTTCAAGATCAGCACAGGAAACATAAAGAGACTCTGTCTCTACAAAAAAAAAAAAAGTTAGCTAGTCATGGTAGTACATGCCTGTGGTCCAAGCTACTTGGGAGGCTGAGGTAGGAGGATCACTTGAGGTTGTCACGGCTGCAGTGAGCTGTGATTGCACCACCGTTCTCCAGCCTGGCTGACAGAGAGAGACCCTGTCCCAAACAAGTAAGCAACAAACCAACCAACAAAAAATCTTGAGAAATAGGCACTGTTCTCCCATTTTCCAGAAAAACTAAAATTCAGAAAAGGTAAAATGACCTAGCTGAGGCCATCCCATGAGTTGGGGTGGAACATAGATCCAAACCCAGGTCTGTGTGTGTCCAGAGCTCATTCTTTGGGTATCATACCATCGGGCCTCAAAACAGACACCCAGGGCAGAGTTGCCCTGACTAGTAATGGGGAAATACTAAAGACAGACACAGTTCCACCCTCTTCCATGGAAACAGATAAAGGAGAATGACAGACCTGTCTGTCAGGCCAGAAGCTGCCTCTGAGCTGCCTCAGTTATAGTAAATGAAGCCATGTAAGGCAAAAAGCAGCAGAAACAAGGCTGGGCCTGGGCTCGGGGAAAAAAGAGAACCCTGGGTTCATTCGCCAGCTATGATTCTAGATTTGATTTCAGAGGGGTTGGAACAGAGCAACGGGTCTGTCTGCCATCAAAACAAGAGCCCCTTAGATGATGCCCGTTCATCACTTTCTCCCCAACAAGTCACTTAGCCTCCTTTTGACCCCAGTTTTCTCATCTGTGGGACACAAAGATAATAATCCCTGCAACTTGCACAGGATTTAAAGGCAGGAAATAGCACATTTAAGAAAAGATGCTCTGAACATTGGCATTCATACTAGGGTGACTCTTCTTCTTCTTCTTTTTTTTTTTTTTGAGATGGAGTCTCACTCTGTTGCCAGGCTGGAGTGCAGTGGCACAATCTCGGCTCACTGCAACCTCTGCCTCCCGGGTTCTGGCGATTCTCCTGCCTCAGTCTCCTGAGTAGCTGGGATTACAGGCACACACCACTATCCCCAGCTAATTTTTGTATTTTTAGTAGAGACGGAGTTTCACCATGTTGGCCAGGCTGGTCTCGAACTCCTGACCTCAGGTGATCTGCCCGCCTTGGCCTCCCAAAGTGCTGGGATTAAAGGCATGTGCTCTCTTTTCTGCTCACACCCCGACTGGCCTTAAACAAGTCCTTTCTCTCTCTGGGCCCCAGTCTTCTCATCTGTAAAATGAACAGCTTCAGTTGGATAATTTGTCAGAGTCCTTCCAGCTTGTAGTCTCCTGACTTCTATGCTGGTATTACTAAAACCCTACTGGTCATGAATGCTGCCACTCCTCAGCTTCCACAGCAGGCTGCGCTACCCCCCGTCGTCATCTTTCCCCCCACATAGGTTATCTCTACTCCCACTGCACAAGCGCAGGGCTGATCATCTCTCATCTACACTGCTGCACCAGCCTCCTCCCTGGATACCCTCCAATCTATCTTCCAAACTGCCCTCTAATGGGATCTCTCTAAAACATGGCTCTCAACATTTCCTCCCACACTGCACAATAGGCACCTCTCCCTCCAATTTAAAACACTGTTTGGCCAGGCACGTGGCTCATGCCTGTAATCCTAGTATTTTGGGAGGCCGAAGCGGGTAGCTCACCTGAGGTCAGGAGTTCGAGACCAGCCTGGCCAACACGGCAAAACCCTGTCTCTACTAAAAATACAAAAATTAGCCAAGTGTGGTGGCAGGCATCTATAATCCCAGCTACTCGGGAGGCTGAGGCAGGAGAATCACTTGAACCCGGGGGGCAGGGGTTGCAGTGAGCCGAGATCGCACCACTTCACTCCAGCCTGGGGAAAAGAGCAAAACTCCATCTCAAAACAAAAACAAAACAGCAGAAAGCTCCTGGCACTGCTAGTGAAGTGTCATGATGTGAGCCGGGTGACCCTCCAGACTCCCCTGTGAGCCTCCCAGTTTGTGGTCTAATTTGTACTGAACTAAAAAAAAAAAAAAAACTTCCCCATATACATATCCTCTGCCTTAACCTCCCCTTTGCCCCCCAACCCACATGCTGTCCTTCACCTAGCTAACTCCAACTCATCCTCCAAGCCTCAGCTCAGGTGTCACCTCCTCCACTAAATCTTCCCTGACAGTCTGGGTTGATGTCTCTCCTTTGAGCCCCCTGTGCTCCCCTCTGGCATAACACACTAAATAGCACATTGCAATAGTCTATTTCCATCACCACCTTCTCCACCCAATTATGAGCGCCCTGAAGCCAGGAACTATATCATACTAATCATGGACTTTTCTGCCTGGCATGCAATATTCACTGGACTGACCTCTCTCTCAGAAATGTGGTGAGTTGCCACGTGGCTTCTCCTCCTGTCCTCCCACAGCACAGAGCTTTACAGAGTTGTTATTAATAATAATGCCTATCGCTGAGTAAACACATACCGTGTGCTCAGCGCTTCCTCTACGTCGTCTTATTTAATTTTCACAGCAATCACAATGAGATGAGTTGTTTGTGAATTGGCTGGCATATCAGATGTACAGTTGTGTGAGATGCCTCCCAGATTTGTAAGAAAATGTGGGGGAAGTGCCAAGTTAGGTACTTTTCATCACAGATATAATGGCAATAATTCTAAAGTGCTTATGTAGAGGAAAATATTGGCTTTATTCAGGTGAATGCAGTATGCTGTGTCCTAGAATCCAGTAGGAAATCGCAGGGCCTGGATATGCAATCATATCACTCCTTTAAAAAGGTATAAAAATCACATCACTCCAAAGAAATGCACTAGTGAAACATTAGTGAAACGGCACCTATCAGGTGATGATAGTGACACATTTACATCTAAAATGGTAGCGGAATAATCCTGATCAGACTTATAGCTCTGGCTTGTTATCTTTGTTTTGGAAGGGATGCTACGCAGCCGTCTTTGCATTGTTGTGTGTTTGCCACCTTCCACCTCTAGGGGGCAGGGCAGTCTCATGTAGTATTTTCCATCTTCAGCTTTCCAGCCTGATCAGGACCTTGATGTACAGGTATGCCAGGCAGCCAGGACAATTTCTGATATAATTTTTATTGGGGGGTGGGGGGTGGGCAACATGAATCTCATACATCAGAAAGTACAGTTTTATTCCTATTTACTACCTGAGAAAACTGAGGCTCTGAAAGTGAAGTGATTTGCCTCGGGTTGCACAAAGTCTTTCCATGGTACCACGCTTTCCCTGAATGCTAAGGTCCCAGAGAGCTTCAGCTACTACGCACTGGGGAATGGTCTTCTCCGTGTAAATGCTTCCAAAATGCAGGCTTGGAGAGAAACCAAATACCATGAGGAAGTTGTAGTAACTGGCAAATTATCTTGCCCTGAACGAGCTTCCCCAAAAGAGGAAGTCGGTCACTTACTAATCATTCTTCCCCATGAGCAATGTTTATGATTCTGCCAGGGAACATGCCAGTGAGTGAGGCAGAGGGGCCAAGTCTTTTGTCAACCCCAAGATACTATGTCCGGCTCAGGACCTGAGCTCAAGAAAGATTTGATGGATAAATAAGCAACTTCCCACCGGGCTAGGTGAACTGCACACAGATCCTGTGCAGGCCTCTTTGATCCAGTCATGACCACGGCCTGACATGGTAGGGAGAGATAATGATCAGCAGATTGGTCTAAATGTCTCCAAAGTCTCATCCAACTCTGCTACCTTGATGTTCTATGAATCGGGAGGCTGGTGACTGTGAGAAGAGACAGCAAAGGCCAAAATGGCTCCAGGGAGCATGAGAAAAAAGCCACAGAAAAGCCAAAATAATTGTTTTTTTCTTTAGAGATGGGATCTCGATTTGTTGCCCAGGCTGGAGTGCAGTGGCACAATCATAGCTCACTGTAACCTCAACCTCCCTGGCTTAAGCGATCCTCCCGCCTTGACCTCCCAAGGTGCTGGGAGCTACTGTGCCTACCCCAAGAGAATTCTGAAGCTGTCATTTCTCACTACAGGATTCCTGGAAGGAAGAAAAAATTAGGTACCTTTGGCCATTAGTTCAGCAGAACTCAATCAGACATTCATTTGTCTACTCAGTATTTATTAAGCAGCTACTATGTGCTGTGCTATGTGTTCTCAAGTTTATAGCCCCTTCACTCATGCCCACAGCTCCTAACACGGACCCTAACACACAGCATGCACTTGAGTATATGTCAGTTAAATCTAAATCTGAAGGGGCTCTCAGTCTAACAGAGGGGACAGGAGATGTAAACAACCACAAAGGAATAAAAGGGGGCAGAGTGCTCACTGAAAGAGTCAAGGTTAGAGCAAGCATTGAGAGACACCAGCAAACAGACCGGGGAGAGGTGACAGCTGAGTCCAGCCTAGGAACTGGGAACAGCAGCCCAAGAGAAGGGAACAACATGAGCAAAGACCTAGAGGCCAGCATAAGGCCCAAGTGGGCTAACCATGGGGGCACATGGGTCAGTCTGGCTGCAGCATGGTCTGTAAAAAGACGAGAGGAGAGGCCGGGTGCGGTGGCTCATGCCTGTAATCCCAGCACTTTGGGAGGCCGAGGTGGGCAGATCACCTGAGATCAGGAGTTTGAGACCAGCCTGGGCAACGTGGTGAAACCCCTTCTCTACTAAAACTACAAAAAATTAGCTGGGCATGGTGGCACATGTCTGTAATCCCAGCTACTTGGGAGGCTGACGCAGGAGAATTGCTTAACCCGGGAGGTGGAGGTTGCAGTGAGATCGCACCACTGCACTCCAGCCTAGGCAACAAGACTGAAACTCTGTCTCAAAAAAAAAAAAAAAAAAAAAAAAAAGCCGGGCGCGGTGGCTCACGCCTGTAATCCCAGCACTCTGGGAGGCCGAGGCAGGTGGATCACGAGGTCAAGAGATCGAGACCATCCTGGTCAACATGGTGAAACCCCGTCTCTACTAAACATACAAAAATTAGCTGGGCATGGTGGCGCAGCCTGTAGTCCCAGCTACTCGGGAGGCTGAGGCAGGAGAATTGCTGGAACCCAGGAGGCGGAGGTTGCTGTGAGCCGAGATCGCGCCATTGCACTCCAGTCTGGGTAACAAGAGCGAAACTCCGTCTCAAAAAAACAAAAACAAAAACAAAAACAAAAAAACGAAAATCAAAAAGACAAGAGGAGAAAGGCAAACTGGGGACAGATCCTAAGAGGACCATGCAGGGCAGGTGGAGGAGTTTTCAGGCTAAAGAGAGAGTGAAACTACTGGAGCTGGACCATTGAACACGGTCTGGCTGCACCTCATCAGAGGCTTGATGGAGCAAGAGCAGGAGGGGCAATCTACTAGGAGACCATGGCCAAAATTCTGGGAGTGATGGTGAGAGGGAGCCTGTCCAGAGCAGCGGTCCTGGGAGCTCTGCTGGAGGAAGCTAGAGTCACACCTGGAGTGACTCCGATGTCTTTAAAGCCCACCTATGGGAGGCAGTGGTGTACCAGAGGCTTGGAAGCCAGACAGTTCTGGGCTCCATCTGCCTGAATAACCTGGGGCAGGTCACTACACCTCTCTCTGATCCTTGTTTCCTTGCCTGAAAAAATGAAGATAATAGGCCGGGCGCTGTGGCTCACACCTGTAATCCCAGCACTTTGGGAGGCCAAGGTGGGTGGATCACCTAAGGTCAAGAGTTCGAGACCAGCCTAACCAACATGGTGAAACCCCGTCTCTACTAAAAATACAAAATTAGCTGGGCATGGTGGTGCATGCCTGTAATCCCAGCTACTCGGGAGGCTGAAGCAGGAGAATCACTTGAGCCCAGGAGGCGGAGGTTGCAGTGAGCCAAGGTCACACTTTTGCATTCCAGCCTGGGTGACAAGAGTGAAACTCCGTATCATTAAAAAAAAAAAAAAAAAAAAAAAAAAACCACTTATCTGGCAGGGGCTCTGTGCAAATGAGATAAGAAGTAGTGCTCCAGGGTGGGTTAGAACACTGCAGACCCTGGAGCCCAACTCCCTGGGTTCCCCCAGCTCCTTCACAGTTCTGCCACTTATTCACTGAGTGATCCTGGGTAGGCTATCCAACCTTTCCGGGCCTCAGTTTCCTCATCTGTAAAATGGAGTTAATAACAATATCTACATGAGAGGATTCATGTGGAGACTGAATGAATTAATACATGGGAAGCACTTAGAACAAATAGTGCTTAGCACACAGTAAGAGCAGTGAAAAAATGTTAGCTATTATTACATAAAGCCACGTAGCGTGGGGCCTGGCACACAGGAGGCTGAGACTCACTCGGCAACGTGTGGCCTCTTCCCCATGCTTCAGGCCTTTACTCTGCACCCAGCAAATTCAGAGACAGGGGTAGGACAGAGGAGGAAAGGGCAGGCAGCAAGTCTGGTCCGATGTCTTCCTCCCGGCTGCCGCCTCCACGAAGGGATCACTCACATTCCTTCCCTACTCCCATCCATTACCTGCCACCCAGCTACTCAACCAGCAGCCTGGCCTGCCCTGATCCCTCCTTCCTCTGAGAACTCCCACTCCTCACCACCCCTGCCACTCATTCTGCCCTGAGCACTGTCTCTATGGCAGGGCTAGGCCTGCAACCCTGTCTCCCTGGACGGAGGGGAGCGGGGGTTCTGCAAGCTCTAAGAGCGCGGTGTTTGCTCAGCCTGGTGGCCCCTCCTGCACTGTACACACAGCCAAGAAATGTTTGTGGATGACAACAACCCCATTCTTGCCCCAGATCTAGATAGAGAAGCAAGACTCACATTCTCATTAAATTCAACATTATCATTTCCTCCCACACCAAGATAATGCTCACAACACAGTGGGAGGGAAAATAAATGGTTTTCCCTCCTGGGAAGGAGAGACGCCCCCTGGGAAAAGTACCCAAGACCCCATAGGAGAGACTTCTCCTGAGCCTCTTCCTGGGCTCACTCTCTCACGCACTGTCTCTCAGTGGTCTTACCCCCTGCGTGGGGCGAGCTGACATCCCACTGCCAGCAAAGGACAGCATGTGGTAGACCATACATTGACCTGGCTGTCAAGAACACCAGGTTGGGCCGGGCGTGGTGGCTCAGCACTTTGGGAGGCCAAGGAAGATCGCTTGAGCCCGGGAGTTTGAGACCGGCCTGGGCAACACAGAGAGACCCCATCTCTGCTTAAAAAAAAAAAAAAAAAAAAAACCGGGAGGATAGCAAGTAGAAGGGTCAGCCTGGTGTTCTTTTTCTGCAATCATTGCTCACTGCAGCCTCGAACTCCTGAGCTCACTTGAATGAGCGATGTTCTCAATACTGCACTCCAGCCTGAGCGACAGAGCAAGACCCTGTCTCAAAAAGCAAACCAAACCAAACACACACACACACACACACACACACACACACACGCACGCACACACCAGGCCAGCCCCTCTAGTTGCTATCTCCAAATGTAAGCCAGCTTGCGGGGTGGGTGGGGGTGGGGGTAGAGGAAGGAGAGTTGCCACCATACCAGCTTCAGCCCACCACCGCCTACAGCAGAGCCGGAGCTGGGCCCATGCAAAAAGGGTGGGAAACACAGCTCTTCAGCGTGGAGCAACTCAGCAGTGGCCCCTAGCACTCCTATAAATCATTCTAGGTGGCAGAACTGCAAGGGGGCCAAGCCAAGATCAACAAAAAAAGCAGAGCTGTTCTCTAATCAGCCGGACTTGGCGTGGCTATGTGGTCAATTCCAGCTAAAAAGACCTGAGCATTAGTCAGGACCAACGACTGCTAAAAAGCAAGCAAACAAATCCTTCGCGCACAGAGGACCCATGACCAAAAGGAGGTAAGGACGCATCTCACTCACTCTGCACTAGAAAGGCCACACCCAGAGCACAGCAGAAGGGATACTGGCGTCCTGGAACCTGTCCAGAGGGGACGGTGCAGGAGGATATGGGAAGCCTGGGTGGATGACATGGACGGGGGTGGGCATGACAGCTGATGTCCAATGCAGTAGAGGGAAAGTTCACAGGATTGGGAGTCTGTCTTACTAGTAACATAACCTCTGGTGGGCTTCGCTTCTCTGATCCCCCAGTTCCTTCTGCTGTAAACTGTGGATCGTGGTGACAGAAGCATGGGATCGTTGGGAAAACTAAAGAAAGTCCCTGGGCACAGACGGGAGGCGGGGGGGCCCCAACAAGCCCCAGCTTGGCCCAGGTGCCACTCTCCCCTCTTCCTCCACCAGGGGGAGCCTGGGGACCAGGAGCGCCCAGCCTGTACCGGCTCTACCTAGCCTCCCCCAATGCTGCAGCCTGTGCTGCTAAACTCCCACCCTGCCTGCCCTCGCTTCCAGCGGCTTCTCACCCACTCCTTACAAACCGAGAACAGCCCTAGCAGGGGAGTCGCTTGCAGCAGCAGCAGTGACAGCAATGGCTACTGCATCAACAGGCCCTCCTGATGCCAGGCCAGGAGGGAGAGTGGAAAGGAGGGAGACAGAGCCTCCTTCCCTGCCGCCGTCAACTCCCCACTCATCCCAGACGCGTCTCCTGCTCTAATCCTTTACAGATCTAAGGCTCTCCTGGTCTCTCCCAGCTCAGTGCCACTCCAGCTCCTGAGGCCAAGAGACTCCTGTGGGTTGGAGAGCTCTAGAGAAAAAATAACGGGCCTGGGAGACAGGAAGACTTGGGTTCTAGTCCCAGCTCCATTAGCAACTAGTAGGGTAACCTTGAGCGAGGTCCCTTCATCTTGGAGCCTGTTTCCCCATCTCTAAAAATGGAGTTGCCAACACTCGGTGCACAAGGCTTGTCGTGAAGTCCAAAAGAGGTAATAATGGGTGTGCAAATAGTTAATATGTGGTCAGGAGAGGAACTTGAAGCTCTACCTAAACCCCTTTATTAATCCAGTAGGAAACGCGAAGCAAGGAAATGCAACAAGCAACCTTGAGGGTTCACAAAAAGAGGGAAGGACCAAGACGTAGGCCTGCACGGACGGCAGAAACATGGAGCTCAGGAGCAAACAGGCGTCCAGCCAGCCAATTGATTCAGACCAATGTCTGCAGGATGGAGAGCCAGAGTCATGGAATCCCATAACCGGGGACCACCCAGGTCATTTCCCTGGGCTTTCTACCTGACTCGGGAATCAGATCTCCCAGACCCCACCCGAGCTCCGCTGAGAGCCCCAGGTCCAACCAGCTCCCACCTCTACCTCTCGAGGCAGTCCACTACACCACCAGAAGCCCAGGTTAGAAAGTTCTTCGTAATTGAACCTAAATGTTCCCACTGTCATAGGCCTGACCCCTCTAGAAAGGTCTTCTGCAGCCAGGCTTGAAGACCACCATGCCCCATGCAGTCTTCCTCTGCCCCCGGCCCACCACGGCCCTCTCCTGAATGGACCTTGGTCTACCTGTGCCTCTCTTCCGGTGTGACACCCCAACGCACACAGTCAGTCCTCCCAGACTGAGCTCACAGCAGCCCTGCCCGGGCAGGAAAGCCCACTTCCTTTGCCCCAGACCCCTCGGGTCAGTCTACACTAAAACTCAGCTTAGGATGTGCTGCAGTGGCGCCCAGCCGAGCCCTCAAGCTACAGCTGCTGCTCCTGGGGCCCAGCCATCTCAACCCAGCACCCCAGCCTGCTGCCTCACCACGGGGGAGTTGCAGAGAGCTGTCTCCCGGCAGATTTCCTGAGGCAGAAGGTTTCCCCACCCCCAGCCCAGCCTCCAAGAGACACTCCACTGGTTGTGGCACATGGTAGGACCAGCTGAGCAGTGAGAGGAGGGGGAAGCCTGTCCGTTCGCTACAGGACTTCAGACTTGCTCTGTAGTGTGGCTGGATTAAACACAGAACCATCAGATCTGAGCTGGAGGGGTACTTCGAGAGCATTCAAGGCAGACCCGGCCGTTTAAAGAGACACGGGGGAACTGATGGCTTGAGAGAGAAAGAGACTCAGTCAAGGTCACAAAGCCAATCTGCAGCAGAGCTGGAAGGGGAACTCGGGTCTCCCAACTCCCAGCTCAGTGTTCCTTCGAATAGAGCAGAGCGGAAAAGAAATAAGGGGAGCCTTTAGGGCAGCCGCGAGCCTGCACGCCCTTGACTCTCTCAGCCTGATACATTTATCCCAATCAGCTCACCATGGTATCTGCACAGAAAAAGTGGACACAGCCCATGTCCCACCAACCCAAGACATAGTGCCAAGGTGTCCCAAATAGACACAAGACCCCAGCACAGGAACTGGAACGGATCCAGCAGAGGGGAGATCTAGACTTCTTCCCTTCCCGGTAGGGCTCTTTAAATGGGTGCTGTTTTTCTTGAAGGGTGGAGAGGGGGTGGACTTTGAGGAACTAGCCAAGGGCCTGGCCTCCATCTTTGCTCCCCCATCTTTGCTCCCCCCCGGCCAGAATGTGCTGCAGTTCCCCTCAGAGAGATGTCTCAGCCTCCAGCAGCCATTCTGGTCCCCACCTGCCTCTCTGGTAAAGGATGGAGCTGAGGCGGCCAGAGGAGAAAAGATCAGGCAAAAAGAAAAAAAGAAAAAGGGAGCAAAAAGGCGGGGTGGGGGGGCTTTCTCTCCCTTGGGGCTCTGAGTAGACACCCTCACCTACCATAAAAATTCCAACCAGCATATCCAAAATAAATAAATAAATGAAAACCCATCTTCTAGCAAGGATGCAGCTAGGGGTTGAAGAAGTGGAGGCGGGGGAGGCGGCGATGACTGCTCTAGCCTCTCGCTGGCCGCGGTACCGGGAAAGAAGAGACGCCTCACTCATCTGGCCAACCCAGTCTGGGGTGGCCAGGGAAGGGGTGTCGGCTGGATGAGGGGGACCTAGCTTATCCTGGCGGGCAGGGACAGGAGAGGAAGACATGGAACCAGACACTGGCTTCTTACTCTATCAGCCGGACAAGTTGGAGAGGGATCTAGAGGGAAGAGCCGGGGTACAAACACACATTCCTTACTTTCTCTGGAGGGTCGTGGCCGGGCTGGTGCTGGTACTGGTGCTGTGGCCTCCACCGGCGCCGGGACTGGAGCTCCTGGATGCGCCACGGCTCAGCTGGCCCCGCTCCCGCGGTGGCCGCGGCCCCACGCCCACCGCCGTCGAATAGCCGGCTTCCTTCTCGCGGCCGGGGTGCGCCGGCCCGGCCTCCCGCCCGCCACGCTCGCGACCCAGGGCTGGGTTCTCGTGGTGCAGGTGGCACTGGGCCACGTCGCGCTCGCGGGCTGTGTAACCGGTAGTGTCCTGGAGCGGGTAGGAGGCGTCCCGCTCCTTGTCCCGATACACAGCCTCCCGATTCTGGTAGGCGCCTTCCCGGTTCGGGTAGCTCACGTCCCGGGCCGCCTGGTGGAACTGGCTCTCCCGCAGCTCGCGGTGGTGGAACTGGGTCTCGCGCAGGTTCTGGTACTGGCTCTCGCGGCCCGGGCTATCCCGCGCGCCGTGAGGGTCCCGGTGCAGCTCCCCGCGGTGCAGCTGGCTCTCCTCTCGCAGGTCGCGGTTCTCCTGGGTGAGCTGGTCCAGCTGTCCCTCCAGCTCCTCGATGCGCCGCCGCTGGGTCTCCAGCAGCTGCTGCTGGCTCTCGATGATGTTGTTCAGTTCCAGCAGGTACTCCACGGCCCGATTTGGGCTCTCCGATCCCGGGCCGCCCGGGGGCCCCGACCCCGCCTCCATCCTGGCGGCCCAGGGGCAGGGGAACGGGCAGGAGAGCCCGGTTCCCGCTCTCTCACGGCGCCACCCTCCCCCGGGCCCAGCCGGGGGAGGGGGCCGGCGGGACGCGAGGGCGCGCACCGGGCTCGAGGGCCCGGGGGCCCTAGGGGGCCCGGGAGACAGCGCTGGGGCCGGCGGCACGGGTAGCAGGAGCTGAGGCTGCCGCCGCCACCACCACCACCACAGCCACTGCTCGGGAGGACGGGGCCCACGGCGCTCCGCCCGCTGCGGAGTCACTGCGCAGCGCGGCCGCGCGGGACCGCCCCGGCCGCCGGCCCGCCCCCCGCCCCTGCCCCCACCCGGCTCGCCCGGCCCGCCCCCGCGCGCCCCACCTGCGGCTGCCACCCGCACCCGCAGCTGGACCGGCCCCAAGGCACCGGCGCCCGGCGAGGGCCAGCCCCATCACAGCCCGAAAGAGATCTCTCCATTCCACCCGTGCCGGGGTCCTCACTTAACGCAGCCTAAAAAAGCCCTCCTTCCCAGAGTCCGCCCGTCCCTCGGGTCCGCCAGCCTGGGGATCTTCATCCAAAGTCATCCTGGGAGGAACCCTCATCCCAGGCAGTCCCCGGGTCCAGACAACCAGGCTCCCCATGCCCTAGGTCTGCCAATCCTACAGTGTCAAATTCCCCTTCTAAGCCAATCCCTGTATGTCCTACCTCAGGCGACCTTCCTCCAGCCCCCATCATGGGGCAGTCGTCCCTGGGTCTCCCATCCTAGCCAGTCCCTTGACTCTCCCCTCAGCCCGGCCGGTCTGCAGCTGCCCTCATCCCAGGCATCCGTTGGAACTCCCAAGGGATACACACACACACACACACTCATGCACAACATTGCAGGCATCTCCCACTCCAGCCAGCCCTTACACTCTCCATTCAAGCCAGTGCCCAGATCTCCTACCTCAGCCAACCCCAGAATCCCCCATCTTAGCCAGTCCCCGGGTCCTCTAACCAAGGCAGTCCCAGGATCTCCCAACTCAACAAGCCCTGGGACTCCACATCATAGCCAGTCTTGGGATCCAGGCTCCATTCATTAAACCAACCCTCATTTCCTGCTGTCCTTTAGAAATGCTCTTCCCATTCACTCCATCATCCCCATCCACTGAAACTGTATACATCCTTCAAGACCTAACTCAAATGCCACCTTACTGAAGCCAACCTTGATTCCCTCAGCCAGAAGTGCGAGCTGCTGCTCTCTCTCTCTCCCCCTCTCTCTCTCCCCCTCTCTGTCTCCTTCTACTCTCTCTGTCACCTTCTACTCCACTTCCTTTGTCCCTCTCTTGTGGCATTTGTGGAACAAGTGGGACTTTTGTCCCTCTCTTGCGGCATTTGTGGAACAAGTGGGACTTGCTTTACAGCACATTCGTTTGTGTTCTTGTTTTATGTCCTCTGCCAGACGGAGCTTCTTAAAGACAGAAACGTTTCTTAATTTATCTTTGTGAGCAGGTTGGGTTAGAGGAGAAAACATGAGTTTTACAGTCAGACAAAACTAGATTTAAATTCCATCTTCTCCTCTCTTAATTTCCATTTCCCTATCAGTAACAGCTACCTGACAGGGTGGTCTTGGATAAAAGCATGCAAAAAACACCTTGCACAGAAAAGACGACCCACGGAATAGGAGAAGTTATTTGCAAATCATGTATCTGATAAGGGACTTGTACATAAAATACATAAAGAACTCTTACAGCAACAAAAAGACAACTAGTTTTTTTAAATGGGTAAAGAATTTGAATAAACGTTTCTCCAAAGAAGATATACAAATGGTCAATAAACACATGAAAAGATCATCGACATCATTAGCCATCAGGGAAATGCAAATCAAAACCACAATGAGCTCTCAGCGCTACCCATCAGGCGTCTCCTGCGTTCTCCAGTAACCTAAAGGGAAACTTTCACGATATCTGGAGCCTTTCATGTCCTGCAGATGAAGAAAGAGGATATTGTAAAATTCCTTGCAGCAAAACCCCACTTGAATGGCACCAGCCTTGACTTCCAAATGGAACAGTACGTCTGCAAAAGGAAAAGTGACGGCATCTACATCAAATCTGAAGAGGACCTGGAAGAAGCTTCTGCCATTGTTGCCATGGAAACTCCAACTGATGCTAGCGTTACATCTTCCAGGAATACTGGCCAGTGGTCTGTGCTAAAGTTTGCTGTTTCCACTGGGGTCACTCTTATTGCTGGGACCTTCACTCCTGGAACTTTCACTAACCAGATCCAGGCAGCCTTCCAGGAGCCACGTCTGCTGGTGGTTACTGATCCCAGGGCTGACCACTATCCTCTCACAGAGGCATCTTATATTAACTTGCCTTCCATTGCTCTGGGTCACACAGAGTCTCCCCTGCACTGTGTGGACACTGTTATCCCATGCAACAACACGGGAGCTCCCTCAGGGGGTCTGGTGGAGTGGATGTTGGCCCAGAAGGTTCTGCGGGAGTATGGTACCACCTCCTGTGAACACCCGTGAGAGTCATGCCCGATCTCTATTTCTGCAGAGATCCTGAAGAGACTGAAAAGGAAGAGCAGCCTGCTCCTGAAAAGGCTGTGACCAAGGAGAAACTGCAGGGTGAATGGACTGCGTCAGCTTCAGAGTCTACTGCTATTCAACCTGAGGGTGCAGACTGGTCTGAAGGTGTGCAGGTGCCCTCTGTGCCTGTTCAATAATTCTCTACTCAAGTTTGGAGCACTCAGCCTACCACTGGAGGCTGATCTGTAGCAGTCACTTTCAGAGAGCTGAATGGATAGGAACAACCACTGAGTGGTCTTAAGCTGTTCTTCCACAGGCTCATGAACAGAAAACGGAAATCAGGTTGATGGAAAAGAAACATTACTTTCTTAAGCGCACACACACACACACACACACACACACACACACACACACACAGATACTATTTCACATCCATTATGATAGCTAAAATCCACAGGACAGACAATGAGAAGTGTTAGCAAGCATGTGGAGAAATTGGAACCCTCATTCATTGCGGGTGGGAATGTAAAATGGTGCAGTCACTTTGGAAAACAGTCTGGCAGTTCTTCAAAATGTTAAACATAGAGTTACCATATGATCCAGGGATTCCACTCCTAGGTATATAGCCAAGAGAAATGAAAACATACATCTACACAAAAACTTGTACACGAATGTTCACAGCAGCATGATTTGTAATAGCCCGAAAGTGGAAGCAACCGAATGCTCATCAGTTGATGAATGAATACACGCAATGTGGTATGACCACACAATGGAATAGTATTCAGTCATTAAAAAGGAATCAAGAACTAACCCATGCGAAAACACAACGAACCTTGAAAACATTATGCTAATGAGAGAAGCCAGTCACAAAAGACCACATATTGTATGATTCCTTTTATATGAAATCCCAGAATAGGCACATCTATGGAGACGGAAATTAACAGTAATGGTTGCCAGGGGCTGGAGTGTGGGTGGAGAAATGGGGAAAGACTGCTAACGGGTATGGGGCTTTTTTGGAGGGGGATGAAAATGTTCTAAAATGAGGCTGGTCCAAAGGCAGTGAGTTATCTCAGTTGGTTGTTCACAGTCAGTTACAGGTCAGACTTCTTGTTCTACTCTTTTTCCACCTCTCACTACTGCACTTGACTAGTCTTAAAAAAAAGAAAAAGAAAACGTTCTAAAATTAAACTGTGATGATGGTTGCACAATCCTGTCCATATACTAAAAAGCACTGAATTGTACCCTTTACAAGGGTGAATTTTATGGTATATGAATTATATCTCTATAAAGCTTTTTTTTTTTTAAAGAAAAAACCGCCTTGCACAGAGCTAACACATAACAACTACAATGATAATAATTAACGCGTCTCTGGAGCTTCCTGTGTACCAGGCGCTGTGCCCCACACTTACATATAAGGACTCACTTAATCCTCATGACAATCCTATGAAGTAGAGACTGTTATTACCGCCCCCACAGACCCCCCATTTTACAGATGAGGGAAGTAAAACAGAGAGGTCAAGTGACTTGCCCAGGGCCACACAGAGGCATAGTGATGATACTCAGATGATTCATTCTCACTTTTTTGTGTCTTCCCTCAGAACCTTGTACAAAACAAGTGCTCCATGAATGTTAAAGTAATACAGTATATCCACCATATATGTCCATTTATCCAACAAACACAGAACATTATGTTCCAAGCAGTATGTATGTTCCCATCCTTATCTTTCTTCTTCTATTATTCAGATGGCCTCTGGGGTTGAAAGCAGATGGGTACTTAGATTCATTTACAAACTATTTTGAATGTCTACCGTGAGTAAAGCCCTGCTGGTGAAGCTGAGGATATAGCAATGAATAAAATAGGACGATCCTTAACCTTGTAGCACTAACATTCTAGTGGGAGAGAGACTCAAGAAGCAAATAAAATATGTACGGCACATTGGATGGTGAACGGAGTTGAATAATGTCCCCCCAAATTTCATATCCACACAGAAACTGAATGTGAGCTTATTTGGAAATAAAGGTCTTTGCAGATGTAATCAACTTACGATGTGGTCATACTGGATGAGTACAGGTCTTAATCCAATGACTACTGTCCTTAAAAGAAGAGGGAAAATTAGACACAGAAACACATGTGCATGAGGAAAACGCCACATGAATCTGGAGGTGGAGATCGGAAAGATGAATCTATAAGCCGAGGCATACCAAGGACTGCCACAGCCACTACACACTGCAAGCAGCAGGAAGGATTCCTCTCCTAGAGCCTTCAAGGGAAGAAAAGATGGCACAGAGGCTTCTGTGACTCAGATACAGCCTATGCCCTTAGGTAGCTCCCAATCTACTCAGAGAGCCACAACCATAAATCACAAACATGACTAATGAGACAGAATGTGGAAAATGTTAGGGTTGAGGCACAAGGACGGTGGGGAGGGGGTGGGAAGTCTTTATGGATGTGAATGAAGGTCTTTGAGCTAAGCTAGGATTTCAACAGGTGGAAGTGCTAGAAGTGGGTGAAGCCTGCTGAGAGGAACCTTCTGCCCGTGAGGAAAGAAACAGGATCAGGGAACAGTGTTAGGGAACCACATGTGGTTTGGTTGAAGACAGCGCAAGAGGCGTGTGTGTGTGTGTGTGTGTGTGTGCGTATGTTTGTGTGTGTGTGTGTGTGTGTGTGTGTGTGTCTGTTTGTGTGTGGCAAGGGATGGGAGATGGGAAGACAGAGCTTGATTCAGCTTAGAGAAGACTTCATTGCCAAACTGAAGGATCTGGACCTTCCCTTATAGGCAATGAACAGTCATGAAAAATTTTCGCTTTTGTTCGTTTGTTTGTTTGTTTGTTTGTTTG
>PVKV010015381.1:0-30793 GCA_004027835.1 Alouatta palliata
ATCTCGGCTCACCGCAACCTCCGCCTCCTGGGTTCAAGCAATTCTCCTGCCTCAGCCTCCCGAGTAGCTGGGACTACAGGCACGTGCTACCATGCCCAGCTAATTTTTGTATTTTTAGTAGAGACGGGGTTTCACCATGTTGACCAGGATGGTCTCAATCTCTTGACCTCGTGATCCACCCGCCTCGGCCTCCCAAAGTGCTGGGATTACAGGCGTGAGTCACCGCACCCGGCCAGGCATTCCCTCTCTTTCCGTGAGTCCATCACCAAGGCCTGGCTCATTTCAAGCCCTAAACCTCTCTCAAACCCACCCACTTCTCTTTCTGTCTCTACTATTGCTGCCCCTATCACCACCTCTGCCTCTCTGCTGGATGATTCTAGGGGCCTCCCAAAGACTTTCCATACCCCCTTTGGTCCCTCTCAAGCCATCTCCTCACTGCAGTTGGGTCTTTTCTTTCTTTTCTTTTCTTTTTTTTTTTTTTGTTTGTTTTTGAGACAGAGTCTTGCTCTGTTGCCCAGGCTGGAGTGCAGTGGCATGATCTTGGCTCATTGCAACCTCTGCCTCCTGGGTTCAAGTGATTCTCCTGCCTCGTCCTCTCAAGTAGCTGGGATGAAGGTGCCTGCCACCATGCCTGGCTAATTTTTGTATTTTTAGTAGAGACGGGGTTTCACTATTTTGGCCAGGCTGGTCTCGAATTCCTGACTTCAGGTGATCCACTCGCCTCAGCCTCCTAAAGTACTGGGATTACAGGCATCAGCCACTGCACCTGGATAAATCTTTTCAAAACGCAAATCTCATCGTGTCACATTCCAGCTTCCACAGCTCTCTGTGACTCTCAAGACAAAGTTCCACACGGTGCATCTGTAGGTCCACCCCACCTACCCTTCCATTCCTGTCTCATATCCCCTGATTTTATGTTCTTGGATTCCCTATACCCTCTCACTTCCAGGCCTTTGCGAGTGCTGTGGCCGAGGCCCAGAACACTCTTTCCAGCGCCCTCGCCTCTGCCACTTTAGCTTGGACTCAGCTGGCAATGCCCTCCAGACCTGCCCTTACTCCCTGAGGGGCTGCTCCTGGTGGTGTGCTCCCTTCAACTATGTGCTGATTCCTTCTTTCTTGTGCCCATGGCCCTCCCAGACAGCACATTCCATGAGGGTAGGAGGACAGTGTCCTCTGCCACAAGGCCTTAGCACAGAGTCTTCCTGGCTTTTCAAGAGCACTCAATATGTTTTTTCAGTGAACGAGCGAGCCACGTTAGAATAGGAAATACAATAGTACAGCAGGTCCTCAAATAATGTGGTTTAGTTCAAGGTCATGTCATTATGTGGATGAGGAAAAAAACCAATCAATTCCTGACTGGGGCCACCGTCTGTGTGGAGCCCAATTTTCTTTGGGTACTCCAGTTTCTTCCCACATCCCAAAGATGTGCATGATGGGTTCACTAGCGTGTCCACACTCTCCCAGTCTGAGTGTGCAGGTGTGTGTGAGTACCCTGTGATGGGAGGGCATCCTGCCCAGGATTGGTTCCTGCCTTATGCTCTGAGTTGCTGGGAGATGCTGCAGCCTGAATGGGACTAAATGGATAAATAATTATCATACTTGTTTTGATGAAATTTTCTTTTTTTGATGAAACTTTCTTAAACGTGTATGTAGTTCACATTTATTTCAATGCTTCATATTAAGAGTGTTTTGGTCTTTATTAAGAAGACTGCAGGCTGGGCACCATGGCTCGCACCTATAATCACTTGAGATCAGGGGTTGGAGACCAGCCTGGCCAACATAGTAAAACCCTGTCTCTACTAAAAAATATAAAAATTAGGCTGGGTGCGGTGGCTCACACTTGTAATCCCAGCACTTTGGGAGGCTGAGGCGAGTGGATCACAAGGTCAGGGGATCAAGACCATCCCGGCTAACACAGTGAAACCCCATCTCTACTAAAATATAAAAATTAGCCAGGCATGGTGGCATGTGCCTATAGTTCCAGCTACTTGAGAGGCTAAGGCAGAATTGCTTGACCTAGGAGGTGGAGGTTACAGTGAGCTGAGATCGTACCACTGCACTCCAGCCTGGGCAACAGAGCAAGACTCTGTCTCAAAGAAAAAAAAAAGTCTGGTAATGGTTTTATTAACAGAAATATGCTGTAGTAACTTAACTCTTATTTATATCAATTAGCCTATGGTAAATTGGTTTATAATTCATAGATTCACTTCAAGTCAGTTTCCAAGAATCTGTGGATGATGTTAAGATTTACTATGTCCACAATTCAAGTAGCTGTGCTGTAAAACACGCCCTTTTATTGGTTCTTAGAGCAACTGTGACAAATGAGCTGATCAGAGTAGATATCAAAAACAAACAAACAGCTCCACCTTGTGGAGTAATCTGCCTACCAGGTTAAATTGAGTCCTGTCTTTGGAATATGGGGGGGGGATTCACAGAAGTGTAGCCCAGAGAGGGTAAGTGATGTGCTGGAGTCACACAGCATGTGGTAGGCCCAACTAGGACTAGCCTCACAAGCTGCCCACTTCCTTGCCTAGTACTTTCCCTACCACACTCTGCTCCTGTCTCTGTGAGTGAATCCTGATCCACTGAAGAAGGGAAGCTGGGAGACCCCTTAGGCCACAGAGACCCCATTCCTCTCTCACTATGGCTGGGCAAGGGCAAGTCAAGAGATCTCAAACCCTCCAGCCTCAGCTGGCTCAGCCTAACCTAGCTGGGTCAGAAGAGAAACACACCCATTCTTTCGGCGTCCCCTTCCCCACCTAGGCCTGGCAGTGCCTACTCATCTTTTGAGTCTAGTTTAGATGTCTCCCCAGGAATCCTCCCTTGCCACACCTGATTGCAACTGACCAGCCTAGGTCAGGTCAGCAGGCTGATGCCAACACAGCATGGTGGTTAAGAGAATGGCTCAGGTGGGTGCAGTGGCTCACGCCTGTGATCCCAGCACTTTGGGAGGCCAAGGCAGGTGGATCACCTGAGGTCAGGAGTTCAAGACTATCCTGACCAACATGGTGAAACCCCATCTCTGAAAAAAAAGAAAATAAAAGAAAGAAAAAAATAAGAGCATGGCTCAAGAGGTAGACCACATGCATTTGAACCTTCACTCCATCACTTCCTGGCTGTGAGACCTCAGGCTGATGACTGTACCTCCCTGTGCCGCTGCTGCCTTCACCATTACACTTTATCAATTTACTGCATTTCTGTTCCAAGTTCACTCTTCACTGCCTGCTCTGTGAAAATGCATCTGGCTCCAGGATAGAGCCCCAAACTCCTAAGCTTGGTGTTCAAGGCCCCGGACCCCATCTTACCTCTCAAGCTTCATCTCCTCCTATTTTCAAGCTACCCTGTTCTGCCTGTCCCAGACAACAACCACATCCTCCATAGCCCCAGGCATACCATTCTGGCCACTGCCTCCTATCTTCCCTAACTCCTTAGCCCTACCATAACCATGGCAGGCCCTCCGCAGTGCCGGCAATCCAGCCTCATTTCCTGGTCCACTCACTCTCTTGCTCTCCTGCACATACCTTCTCCTCAAGCCTCCACGCTCCCTTCACTCCCGACCATGACCTTGCTTCCCATCTCACAGGAGACAACTCCCACAGCTCCACCACCACGCCCACTAATCCATTTGCTTCTGTGCCCACATGCTCCACCTGCCCTCCCGTTGGAAGGTTAAGGTTCTGCTCTTCTGTACAAGGAAAACTCTTCTAAAGGGCTGTCTATACTTCCCACATCCACTTCCTTTCCTTTCATTTCCTGAAAATCCAATCTTTTGTTCCCAACACCCCCCCCTACCCTGGCACAAAGCAGCTTTTATCAAGGCCACCAGTGGCCACCATTGGCCACCACATTGCTCAGTCCAGCAGTTGATTCTCAGTCCTCATCTTCCTTACCTCCCAGCAGCATCTGACAAGCGATCGCTCCCTACTTCCTCTAACGCTTTCCTTGTGTGGCCTCTGGGAAACTCCTGGGTTGGCCACCATCATGCTGCTCCTCCTGCGGGTTCCTGCTGCTTCCTCCTCGGACCCTCAGCCTCTATCTGCAGCCCCGTCCCAGGCCTCAGTCCTCAGACTGCTTCTCCACCTGCCCAGCGCCCCAGGTGACTGCGTCCTGTCTCACAGCTTTTGCTGCCTTCTACATAGGCATGATTCTCACATTTACAGCTCCAGCTTCTACTTCCTTCCTGAGGTCTAGAGTCATAGATCCAGCTGCCTCCTTGACATCTTTACTCCAATCTTCACCAGGTGCAGAAACAAACTCTTCATTCCCTCTCCAAGCATTTGAAAAAATGGCAGTCAGTCCCATTCTCCCAGACACTCGGGCCAAAAGTCTTCTAGTCAGGCTTAATGCTCCTCTTTCTCTTACCCCATCTGCTTCCTCAGCAAATCCCACTGGCTCTACTTCCAAAAGAGAATCAGAACCTGACCATTTCTCACCAGCTACCCTGTCATCGTCTGGTTCAAGCCACCATCAACTCCCACATAGATAGGCAGAGCAGCCTCCGCACCTGTGTCCCTGCTTCTTTCTGGCCCCCGACCATGCTCCACACAGCAGCCAGATGATCCCTTTAAAGTGATCCCTTTAAAGGATGACAGTCACAGCCTGTCATCCTGCTCTCCAGGTCTCTCAAGGTAAGTGGCAAAGCCCTTGTGAAGACCTCTAAGGGTCTTCTGAGCCCATCTCCTCACATTCCCTGGCCCCCAGATATGCCTCCAGCACAGCCTTGCACTTGCTGCTCCTTCAGCCTGGAGTGTTATTCCTTGGGATACACAGCTGGTTCCCTGATCTCCTCTGGATAATTCGGTAAGACTGTGTCTAAGCCGTGTGAAATAGCAACTGCACCCCTACCTACCCTGGGCATTCCTTAACCACATTCCTCTGCCTTTTTTCTCCACAGCCCTTGTCACCACCTACCATATTTTATATATATGTATATATATACACACATACATAGACACACATATTATATATACACTATATATATATATGTATTTTCTTTTTGAGACGGAGTTTCACTCTTGTTGCCCAGGCTAGAGTGCAATGGTGTGATCTCGGCTCACCACAACCTCTATCTCCCGGGTTCAAGTGATTCTCCTGCCTCAGCCTCCTGAGTAGCTGGGATGACAGGCTACACCAACACACCCAGCTAATTTTGCATTTTTCGTAGAGACGGGGTTTCTTCATGTTGGTCAGGCTGGTCTAGAACTCCCGACCTCAGGTGATCTGCCCGCCTTGGCCTCCCAAAGTGCTGGGATTACAGGTGTAAGCCACCGTGCCAGGCCCATATTATATATTTTTAAATTGACTAATATCAATATTTTTTAATTGACTGGCTGTCTTCCCCAACTAGAATGACACTCCCAGGAAAACAGGGCTAGCCTGCTTCCCCAAAGGCCAGGATGTAATAGATGCTCACTGGCTGCCGAATGAATGAATGTGCAATGCATCTGAGCCTTTGCATAAGTTCATCCCTCTGCCTGCAAAGCCCTGCCTCGGCTGGTCTACCCAGCAACTAACTCATCCCACAGCCTCCACCACCTCCCTGCTGAGGCTGGGTCAGGCTCCCCTCAGGGGTCTACAGCTCATTATGCTTCTTACCAGTAAAACAGTTATATTGGATTGGAACTACTTCCCTACTGCCTTGAGATACAAGAGGTCTCTATAAATCTGTAAAAATGCGCTGGTCCTGTGCATACCTGACACTTCTGAATGAAAGGTCTAGGTGAGAGCAGGCAACAACTGGAGAGAAAGTGAAATGATAGGTGTTGGCGTAGGACACATGGATTTGATAGCAATAATCCTGCCACCTGGGGAAGAAATACCTTAGATCCCAGAAAGTACAGGGAACAATTAATGCTCTCTTTATCCCTTAGATCCATCACTGCCACCTGGCAAAACAATCCTAGGGTCTGCCCAAGCCCAGTGGCAGCTGCAGCTGTCAATATAGCCAACTGTTGGGTGTCTCATTTCCATCCACATGATAGGAACACGCACATAGACACATCAATACTGAGCTATTCTGCTGTGTCTAATGCCATCAAAGGTAGTTCCCAGCAGTGACCTTGTGCGGACACACAAGCCAGCACAATCTTGTTTCAACCTGACAGATACAAATTCATCTGCTTCAAAAATAAGAAAAATAAAACAAAACAAAACAAAAAGCAAATTCATCTGCTTCTCCTGATGTCTGAGTAGCCTTGGATTATACCATGTAGGGCAACTGAGGCTGAAGCTCCACAGTGACACTGTCCTCAGGCTCAGCCAAACATTGTTCTTGTGACTCAAATCAAGTGTAACGTGGGAGTGAATGGGTCATGGAATGCCTCCTTATGGGGGGCATGAGGGTTGCTTTGGGCCCATCTATTGTCCCCTGTAATTACTGTCAGTAACATCAAAGATTGGCAGGTCAATCTAAACTCTCTTATGTGGATGGTTGCGGATAACAGATTGGTCTTAGACCATGTCCTGATTATCCAAAATGAGACTTACTGGTCCCCCAGGACCTTCACAGATGGTTGAGACCAGGACCCTGGTCAATACTGCAGGTTAGGGGCCAGGCACAGTGACTCACACCTATAATCCCAACACTTTGGGAGGCAGAGGCAGGAAGATGGCTTGAGCCCAGGAGTTTGAGACCAGCCTAGGCAGCACAGCAAGAACCTGTCTCTACAAAATAATAAAAAATGAATTAGCCAAGAATTGTGTCATACAGGCCTGTAGTCCTAGCTACTCAGGAGGCTGAGGTGGGAGGTCTGTTTGAGCCCAGGAGTTCAAGGTTACAGTAAGCTAGGTGGATGACGGAGCCTGGATGACAGAGCAAGACCCTGTCTCTAAAATAATAATAATAATAATAATAATAATGTAGATTAACCTTATCCTGCTATTCAGAATATTATTGATAGTAGTTTTAATTAAAGTATGAGACTAATTGAACAGATTTGGTCCTAGTCTCTTAGTCAGATTAATCAGACTGAGTAGCACAATCATGTGAAAATTTGAGTTAAACTAAGCCATGGCGGGCTTGGGGCAGACTGTTGGGGCAGGCAATCCATCATGGCCCTGAGCACCCCTGTATATTCTTGCTGAGCACACCAAAGATACAAAGCCCTGACTACTCTTTACCTGGGCCATGTCTCAGGTTTATGTTTGCAGAGAGCAACCTTGAAGGGTGTGGTGACGCCTCCCCTCAAAGAGCACGTTTGCTGCCGTTCGCTATAAAAATCATGAAATAGGTCAGGTGCAGTGGCTCACGCCTGTAATCCCAGCACTTTGGGAGGCTGAGGCGGGCAGATCATCTGATGTCAGGAGTTCAAGACCAGCCTGGCCAACATGGTAAAACCCTGTCTCTACTAAAAAATACAAAAAATTAGCCGGACATGGTGGTGCAGGCCTGTAATCCCAGCTACTCGGGAGGCTGAGGCAGGAGAATCGCTTAAACTCAGGAGGCAGAGGTTGCAGTGAGCCAACATCGTGCCATTGCACTCCAGCCTGGCCAACAGAGAGTCGATCTCAAAAAAAAAAAATCATGAATTTCCCAGCTTGGCAGTTCTCAGCTGTGGTACACAATCCCTGCATGCACAGCACCCACCTCGGCCCCTTTGTGTCACTCCCGTGGGACTTGGGGAACAAGGTGAACCAACACAAGCAGGCCAACTGTCTAGCTACTGCCTTTGCTGTAACACAGTCCCGTGTCTCTGACCTGTTAGTGTCCATGAGACGGTAGCAGTCTAGCTCATTGGCCTGGAGGCAGAATTAAATCCTAGACCCTTCAGACACCCAATGCCCCTCCCCACACCCGGGACCAGCATGTAGTTTGATAAGTCCAGTCCTCCAGCCACCACACAGCCCTTCCTTCCTGCCCCTCCTAGCCCTGCCACTTCCAATCCCTCTGTCCCTCTACTGTATCTGTCCCCATCTTTTATCTCAAATTTTGTCTCCAGTTCTCAAAGCCCACCTCAGCCCCCTGGAAAGAGAACGTGTACAGGAGCGCGGGATGGAAGCCCAGTTGATGCTCAGAGGTTCAAAGGCAGGGAAGAGGATCTCCTGACCTCCCTGGCTGCCCTGATATTCACCTGAAGTGGGATGCCTATTTTGCCCTGGGATGGGATTGTTCATAGCCTTCTAACTACCCCCCATAGCTGGAGTCCACGTTCCACGAACAGACAGGGAGCCTGAAGCTAAGAGGGGAGCAGTGACTTGCCCACAGGCACCAATGAGTCAGTGATGGCTTCTGGACCCAGGCGCAGGCTGCCTGCCTCCAAGTCCAAACCCACCCAAGGTCCCCAGCCCCTACAGTCCTCGGCATCCTATGCCCCAGCAGAGGCAAAGCAGACACAGGCATAGACCCTGGTAGCTCACCTCTGTGCGGTCGATTTTAAATGGGTTCTGGAAGTCAGAGTCTTTTTCACTGATCCCCAGCTCCTGGGCCATCTGCAAATGAGGAAACTCTAGTCATCCTCTGCCTTCTCCCGAGTCCTGCTCACTAGAGAGCCACTCCCTCCACGTAGGATCCAGACCCCTGGCTTGGGCAGACATGGGCCAGGTGATGACCCCATGGGAATTGGGTCAGCACAGAATCCCTTGACACTGGGTCTCTGTGGCCCAAGGCACCCTGAAGCTCAACAAAGAAAATGTAACTGGCCGGGTGCAGTGCCTCAGGCCTGTAATCCTAGCACTTTGGGAGGCCAACGCAGGCAGATTGCCTGAGCTCAGCAGTTTGAGATCAGCCTGGGCAATACGGTGAAACCCCGTCTCTACTAAACAAATACAAAAAATTAGCAGGGCATGGCAGTGTGTGCCTGTAGTCCCAGCTACTCAGGAGGCTGAAGCAAGAGAATTGCTTGAAACAGGAGGCAGAGGTTGCAGTGAGCCGAGATCGTGCCATTGCACTCCAGCCTGGGCGACACAGCGAGACTTCATCTCAAAAAAAAAAAAAAAAAAAAAAAAGGAAAATGTAACCAAGCACTGACTTTCAGGCCCGACTGAAGGCAGATATGAGAATCCTAGCCCACCATCAGACAGAAAGCTCCCGGCCCGCCTCCACCCTAGTCCTTACCAGGCCGAGGATGGGTGAGTGGGGCCCCTGGTCAAAGACGCCCGTCTGGTTGCAGAAACTGATGCCCCAGCGGATGAGGAGGTTCCAGTTGGAGTTGTGGTCGAAGTAATAGTGCACAATCTTTGGGAAGCGCAGCACCACATCACCAAAGAAGGCTGTGTTCTCCACCACGTGAGAGAAAGCTGGCGAGAGGACCCTGATGAGTGGCAGGGCAGACGCCCTCCTGGCTGCCTCGCTGGCCCGTGGCATCCTCCAGAGAACAAAGACATCCACCAAACCCACCAAGCAAAGAAGGATCAGTGCCCACTGAGCACAGGTTGCCAATCGCATGTACGGTGCGAAGTAAGGGCCTTAAATCCACCAGCTCACTGAGTCCTCATAACGGCTTTTAGAGGGAGATGTGGCCGCTGTTCCCATTTTAGATGGGAAACTGAGGCTCAGCAGCTAGTGGGTGGCAGATCTGGGCTGCAAATCCAGGTATGTCAGTCCCAAGGCACATCTTGCTGCTTAGAAGACTCATTTGCTGTGGGGACCAGAGGAGTGAGTGTTGTTCTGCACATGGATGCTGATGCATCACATGAGGCTTTGCTGGGCTTGACCCCGCCCCCCCCAACATGTTATCCAAATGTCCAGCGCTGGCCCTGCTGTTAATAAAACTACAGTGTCTGTAAGATGTCAGGTCTCTTAGGATGGCCAGAGAACAGGCCAGTATTTTTCTTATTTTTCTTTTTCTTTTTTTTTTTTTTTGAGACGAAGTCTCGCTCTGTCGCCGGGCTGGAATGCAGTGGTACAATCTTAGCTCACTGCAACCTCTGCCTCCCAGGTTCAAGTGATTCTCCTGCCTCAATCTCCCAAGTAGCTGGGACTACAGGCATGTGCCACCACGCCCAGCTAATTTTTGTATTTTTTAAGACAGGGTTTCCCCACATTGGCCAGGATGGTCTTGATCTCCTGATCTCGTGATCTGTTTGCCTCAGCCTCCCAAAGTGCTGGGATTACAGATGTGAGCCACTGCACCTGGCACATTTTTCTTTTTTATTATTCTTTCCATTTTATTTCAAGTGCTTCTTAAGTTCTTATTTTGAATGAACAAATGAATATATTAATTAATTACTTTAGCGGTGAGGTCTCACTTTGTAGCTCAGGCTAGTCTCGAATTCCTGGCCTCAAGTGATCCTCCTACCTCAGCCTTCCAAAGCTCTGGGTTTATAAGCATGAGCCTATAATTATGCCTCATCTCATCTTAGACCTGAAATTATCTTAGATTTACATAATTCAACATAAAATTCAGTTACTTGGTTTCCTCTAATATTACCACCCTTTTTTTTACTATTGCTTTTTGAGACAGGGTCTTGCTCTGTTGCCTAGGCTGGAGTGCAGTGGTGTGATCTTGGCTCACTGCAACCTCTGCCTCCCAGGCTCAAGTGATTCTCCTGCCTCAGCCTCCTGAGTAGGTGGGATTACAGGTACATGCCACCACACCCGGCTACTTTTTTATATTTTAGTAGTGATGGGGTTTCATCATGTTTGGCCAGGTTGGTCTCAAACTTCTGAATTTAAGTGATCCACTCGGCTCGGCCTCCCAAAGTGCGGGGATTACAGGTGGAAGCCACTGTGCCTGCCCTAATGTAATCATCTTATATAACCAACACACAATGATCTAAACCAGGAAATTAACAGCAATATGATACTACAAACTAACCTAACAGACTTTATTTGAATTTTCTGTTTTCCCACTAATGTGCTTCTACTGTTCAACAGGTCAGTTTAGACTAAGCTTTGTTAGTGGGCTATAGGAAAACAGCCTGCTGCACGACTAAAGTGGCACCATCTTAAAGCCATAATGGCTGAGGTTTGACCCCTGTGCACCAAGGTATTCTGCAGCAAGGTCTTTAAACAATGCCCATAGCATAGATAACCCCTCATAAAGATGCTTATTTAACTTCCCCGGTGAGAACAAGTTTCACACAAAAGCCTGAGATGTCACCAGCTGCATGTTTTACCCTAAAAGTTTGCTGTATGAAGAATACTTTCGGCCGGGTGTGGTGACTCACACCTGTAATCCCAGCACTTTGGGAGGCCAAGGCAGGCGGATCACTTAAGGTCAGGAGTTGGAGACCAGCCTGGCCAACATGGTGAAACTCCACCTCTACTAAAAATACAAAAATTAGCCTGGCATGGGGGCACACATGTGTAATTCCAGCTACTCGGGTGGCTGAGGCATGAGAATTGCTTGAACCCGGCGGGGTGCAGAAGTTGCAGTGAACTGAGATTGCGTGCCTGTTCTCCAGCCTAGGTGATGGAGTGAGACTCTATATCAAAAGGAAAAAAAAAAAAAAAAGACTACTTTCCATACACACATTGTCATCTGCAAAATAACAAATAAAGAATACTTTCTGGAGGTTGGGTGCAGAGATCACCACCTGTTTGCACCTGAGACATGGCTTCTGTTCAGAAGTCCCTAATAAATGTTTCTTTCTGAGAAACTGGCCCTCTCAGCTCCCTCAGCCTTTGAGGGTAGCTTTGCACAGACCTGCTCACCGTGGAACATGTGTGCATCATGGTAGCAAGTCCCCTAGACCCAGGTTAGCAGAAACTGTAACTGTAAATAGCTCTGAGTAGCCCCTATTGCAGCCAGCCCTTCAGAGAGGGCCCAGGTAGCCCTCACCAGCACTAGCCTGGCCATGCAGAGAGATAAGCAGACTGCAAAGATATGCTGGGGTGGGTCTGAGACATGTCAGGCAGAGACCCTGGGGCTTCAGAATAATCTTGAACCTGAAAGAACTCAGGAGACAGCTGGATTCAGAGGGAAGAGCCAAGGCAAATCACGTATCCTCTTTCATCTACAATGTAAAGGGAACAGTGCCTTCCCCCAGAGTTATGGTGGAGGTGAAAGCTGATGGTTGTCAAGTGTCCACTATTTAATATACAAGGGTTGCTCCCACCCTCTCAGTGTAATCTAAGAAACACTACTGTTCAAATGCGGCCAGTTACTGAGGGGGACCATTGACGAAATGCCCATCTGCCCAAGGGGACCACTTGGAAGGTGTCACAAGAAAGCACCTCCAGGGAGAAAAAAAGAGTGACAAGGACAGGACGGAAGGAGCAGCTAGAAAAGATCAGGTGGCACAGAGGACAGGGCGGGTGGGGAAGACCATACCATCTTTCAGCTTCTCGTCCTGTGGAAAGGGCCCATCTGGGAGCACATCAGCAGCAATAAGCACTGTCCGGGAGTCCTCCAGCACCTGAGGGAACCCTACCAGGGCTCAGTGGCTTCGCAGTGCCCATCACAAACTGGTCCCATCCCCATTTATTTGAACCCCACTTCAAGTCTTATGTGCAGGCAGTTTCCCTGTCCCTGAACACCATCCCTTTAGGGAATTCCTACTTACCCATCAGTGCCCAGATCAAAGACTGGACCTGCCATGAGCTGCCCCCTACCTGTACACACCTTAAAGAGCCCCCTGAGCATGACATCAAGGATCTTGTACTGCTGGTGGATGTCATTCAGTTGTGCCAGGTTCTTCAGGGCCATCAGCTGCTCCCGCCGCTTCACCTCAAACAGCTTTTTGTCTGGGCAGCATTAAGTTAAGGGGCTGCCATCGAAAGCCCTGGCTGGACAATCCAGCAGTCTTGCCGCAGAAGGCCCATTCCTGACCGGCAAGTATCTGCAAGGGCCATGGATGCCCAGGGCTAGAAGACTCCAGGAAATGAACAAACTGTCTGACAAGTGCACGGCCCTGCAATGCACCATTCATCCAGTTCCCACGGTACTCCACACCCAGCAGCCTGAAACCAAACCTCCAGACCTGGCTCCTGCCTTCCCTTTGCTATGGTCTTCCTGCCCTCTCCCACAAGCATTTGCTGTTCCAGAGCCTCCACCTCTCTGTTCACACTGCACCCTCTCTGCCCAGGATGCCCCTCACCCTACTCTAGGAGTTTCTATCCTTTCAAGGCCTGGCTCAAAAGCCATCACACAGTGTTTCTCCCTGATCCCTCCTGTGCCCATCAGAGCACTGGTCACAGAGTAAAATGATCATTTGTTTGTACACTTTCTCTCCCTAGGCTTATGGATGCCTCAAAGACAGGGGGCTCATTGTAATTCATCTTTATGTCCCTGAGGCCTTGCCTAGAGCAGGTGGCCCACTTCACCAGGGTCCAGATGGGCCAGTAATCCAGAATTCCTGAGTCTCCACCCAGGATGTTGCTCACAGAATGCCAGGCCATGCACAGTCCTCACTGAGCCTTTGTAATCTAGAGATGTGCCTTGTCATCTCCATATGCGGAAGCTCCGGAGAGACTTGACTCACTCAAGGTCTGGCCAGAGCACCTCACCTGTTCTCCCTGTTCCCGCCAGCTGGGCCTGCTTATCCCTGGAATCCCCTAGTAGAGAAACCTCACTTACAGACCTCTCAAAGACAACTCATCAACTACCAGTCCCAAAGGATACAGATCTCCAGGCTCGGGTCCAGGGAGGTCCTCAAGGTGCCTGTGGTTCCTGTCCCAGACAAAAGCAGGACAAAGAGAAAGGCCAGAAACTGAAGAACATCCATATCCCAGCCTCTGGAGCTGAAGGAATAACCTAAAGAAAGAGAGTGAGACCCTAAGATTGGTATTACATAAAATAGAGGGCACAGGTGAACAGCAACTTCCCCGGATATGGCATAGCCTCCGAATATCAAGAACCCAGCTCTGAGAAGCCCTGAAGCTCTGCTCCTGTCCCAGGGCCAGCAGGCACACAGTGGAGACCCACGGGATGTTAGGACTAGGAAGTAAGATATATGTAACACAGGGATGCTTAGAGCACAGGGCCAGTGGCTAGAGCTCTGGGCTGGAGCTCTGCCCCCGCCCCTGACTATGGGACCTCAAGCAACATGCCCAGCCTTTCTGAGCCTCAGCCTCCTCAGCTGTAGAACGGGGATAAGGAGGTCACATCCCTGCTACAGGGAAGGAAGTCTGGGTGCGGCACTGTGCCTAGAGAGGAGGGGCTCGTTAACAGTATACCCTCCCCCTCCCCTATCCTGGTCTCCCAGGAAGGCATCTAGTCAAGGAACCCAGGCAATCAGAGGGGATGTGAAATTTCTGGGGTTTTCCTCCTTCCTTGACTTTTGTCATCAGAAAGGAAGAAGGAACAAAGGTCAGGGAGGAAGGCAGGGCAGTCTTGGGGTAAGGGGACTTGCTACTCACTCACTTTGGAACCACAGGTACTATATACAACACCTGTTCCTATTCAGGCAACATGCCACAATTATTTGCTTAATTAATTTATTTTTCTTAGCAGAGATGAGGACTTGATGTATTGCTCAATCTGGTCTCCCAATCCTGAGCTCAAGCAATCCTCTCGCCCTGGCCTCCCAAATGCTGGAATTATAGGTGTGAGCCACTGTGCCTGTGTGAGACACTGTGCCTGGCCAACACAATTATTTATTGAATGCTGTGAAGTTCACTTTCCTGATGATTCCCACTGCCTTCCACCCTTTCTCCCCTGGAAAGGATGCATCTTTTCACTTGGCTGGGGTGGTAATTCTCTTAATGTTTTTTGTCACCTCCTGTAATTTTTTTTTTTTTTTTTTTTTTTTTGAGACAGGGTCTTGCTCTGTCTCCCAGGCTGGAGCACAGTGGCACAGTCATGGCTCACTGCAGCTTCCACCTCCCAGGCTCAAGCCATTTTCCCGCCTCCTGAGTAGCTGGGTCCACAGGTGCATGCTACTATGCGTGGCTACTTTTTGTATTTTTCGTAGAGGTGGGGTTTCACTAAGTTGCCCAGGCTACTTTTGAATTCCTGGGCTCAAGTGATCCATCCACTTTGGCCTCCCAAAGTACTGGGATACAGGTGTGAGCCACCATGCCCAGCTACTGTTAACTTTTTTCTCTGGTTCTAACTCTGCTGTTGTGGCCTGACGTTCAAATGTTCTTTTTTTTTCTTTTGAGTCGGGGTTTCACCATGTTGGCTAGGCTGGTCTCGAACTCCTGACCTCAGGTGATCCGCCCACTTCGGCCTCCCAAAGTGCTGCGATTACAGGCAAGAGCCACCATGCCCAGCCAAATGTTCTGTCTTGAAGGCCTAGAAAAACAATGCTTTCCTCTACTATAACTGGATTCTGTACTTTGGCTTCTCTTGATGTGTCTAAATTGTTCCGTGTAATTAGGAAATTAATGTTTTTAACTAAGAGCCAGGTATTCCCTGGCTCAAGGTATTAGTTTTGTTTGTTTTGTTTTGTTTGAGAGGGAGTCTCGCTCTGTTGCCCAGGCTGGGGTACAATGGTGCAATCTTGGCTCACTGCAACCTCTGCCTCCGGGTTTAAGTGATTCTTCCTGCCTCAGCCTCCTGAGTAGCTGGGATTACAGGCACCTGCCACCACACCCAGCTAATTTTTTGTATTTTTAGTGGAGACGAGGTTTTGCCATGTTGGCCAGGCTGATCTCAAACTCCTGATCTCAGGTGATCCACCTGCCTCGGCCTCCCAAAGTGCTGGGATTACAGGTGTGAGCCACTTCGCCCGGCTGGTACTAGCTTGTTTACATGGCACTAATAACCTTGGAAACTCATAACCTTGGACACACTCTTCCTGTGTCGTCTGATGAAATTGACAACTTTTTTATAAAAATTGAGCTAGGACAGAATTAAGATTTTTTGTTTTTACAACCTTGTAACCTTCTGTATTGCTTGCAAAGTCTCTGATTATCACTCTGGTTAAATGAATGACTAGTATTTCACACAGACCTGGGATCCTGTTTTGATTAGCTGTCTTACATTTTTTGGCATTTGTTACTGGATTTCCCCAGTAACTAAATTCTAAATTAAGTACTTTTAACCTGAAATTAATTTAGGGGTTTTCCAGTCAGGCCACTGGAGAGCCTCAAAGGACGGATCACTCATCTTGTAGAGATATTAAATAATCAAGCCTATTTGGTAAATTGAATGGGAAACATTACCAAATGATTATTGATGCTGGATCTTCTTTCAGTTACATTTATGGGTAAGTTCCTGATATAAATGTTCCAAAATTATATAAAACTTTTAGAAATAGAACATGTCATCAGTCAAAATTCTGGCTATTATGTTGTATGCCACAAAAATAACAAATTGACAAATTTCCTTGTCACCTGCTGATTATAATGAACTTCCACCAGATTTTTAACCATGGGGCCAGACATGGTGGCTCACACCTGTAATCTCAGCACTTTGGAATGCCGAGGCGGGTGGATCACTTGAGGTCAGGAGTTCAAGACCAGCCTGGCCAACACGGTGAAACCCCGTCTTTACTAAAAATACAAACATTAGGCCCAGTGCGGTGGCGCATGTCTGTAATCCTAGCACTTTGGGAGGCCGAGGTGAGCAGATCAGGAGGTCAGGAGATCGAGACCATCCTGGCTAACACAGTGAAACGTCATCTCTACTAAGACTACAAAAATTAGTGGGGCGTGGTGACACGTACCTGTAGTCCCAGCTACTCAGGAGCTGAGGCAGGAGAATCACTTGAACCCGGGAGGCAGAGGTTGCAGTGAGGCGAGATCGCGCCACTACACTGCAGCCTGGCTACAGAGAGAGAATCTATCTAAAAAATATATATATTTTTAACCATGGTTGTTCCAGGTCTTTGTCATCCACAGTTCTGATTCTTCTCTAAAAGCATGTGCAATCAGATTCACTCCTGGGATCACTTGAGCCCAGGAGTTCAAAAGACTGTAAAAAGATACTAACAAGTAATCTTAAATACAAGTTTCTAAAAACTTAAAAACTTTACAATCAATGGACTAAATGAAAACTTTTCAGAACTCTAATGAAGAAACTGTTGAATTCCTGCAGCCTCTAATCAAAATCAAACAACTCAATTAAAAACCGATGAAGATAATTTTCTTTCTTTCTCTTTTCTTTTTTTTTTAAATACAAGGTCTCACTCCGTCATCCGGGCTCACTGCAGCCTCAACCTCTTGGGCTTAAGCCTCCTACCTCAACATCCTGTGTAGCTGAGACTACAAGCACATGTCACCATGCCCAGCTATTATAATTTTTAAAATTTTTTTGTAGAGGTTGGGATCTTTTTTTTTTTTTTTGGCTTGTCAGTCAAGAGGTTGGGATCTTGCTATTTACCTAGGCTGGTCTCAAACTCCTGGGCTCAAGCAATCCTCCTGCCTTGGCCTCCCAAAGTGCTGAGATTACAGGCATAAGCCACCCTGCAAGGGTAATGTTTTTATGACATATATTTGAAACATTATTGATTCTTTACTTGTTTTCTAAATTTAAAGAAACTTTTTCTCTTAAGCTATCTATAGTTTACAGAAATTTCATAAGAAATACTTTTGTAGGCCGGGCATGGTGGCTCATGCCTGTAATCCCAGCACTTTCGGAGGCTGAGGAGGGTGGATTACCTGAGGCTGGGAGTTCGAGACCAGCCTGACCAACATGGAGAAACCCCATCTCTACTACAAATACAAAATCAGCTGGATGTGGTGGTGCATGCCTGTAATCCCAGCTGCTAGGGAGGCTGAGGCGGGAGAATCGCTTGAACCCACGAGGTGGAGGTTGCGGTGAGCCGAGATCACGCCATTGCACTCCAGCCTGGGCAACAAGAGTGAAACTCTATCTCAGTAAAAAGAAAGAAATACTTTGGTAAAGAGAGGTAGAAACATTTACTTTTTCCCCCTATTTAATCCCTCCAAAATTTGAAAACTATCCGTTAAGTACTCTGTTGTTTTTTTTTTTTTTTTTGAGACAGGGTCTCCCTCTGGAGTGCAGTGGTACAATCATGGCTCACTGCAGACTTGACCTCCCAGGCTCAATCGATTCTCCTGTCTCAGCCTCCCAAGTGGCTGAACAGTACAGGCATGAAACACTGCACCTAGCTAATTTTTGTATTTTTTCGTAGAGATAGGGTTTCACCATGTTTCCCAGGCTGGTCTTGAACTCCTGGGTTCAAGTGATCAGGTTGCCACAGCCTCCTGTGGCACTAATGCCACATGGTGGGATTAGAGGCGTGAGCCACTGTGCCAGCCTATTCTTGAGTATTATTATGGCGATATGGTTATTTGCAAAAGTCCAGTAAGACTTTGCTCTCTCTCTTTTTTTATTTTGAGACAGTCTCACTCTTTTGCCGAGGCTGGAGTGCAGTGCACGATCTCAGATTTTGCAACCTGCGCCTCCGAGGTTCAAACGATTCTTGCACCTCAGCCTCCCCAGTAGCTGGGATCACAGGCGTGCACCACCATGCCCAGCTAATTTTTGTATTTTTAGTAGAGATAGGATTTCACCATGTTGGCCAGTCTAATCTCCAACTCCTGGCCTCAAGCGATCTGCCTACCTCGGACTCCCAATGTGCTGAGATTACAGGCCGGTACCACTGTGCCCACCCTGTTTCTCTCTTATAACAATACAACAAATATTGCTTATATTACCACGGCTTTAACTAGAATATTCATAAATGTCACTGCTATTCCTAATACTACTTCTCATACCTGGACACATTCCTCTGGGAAGTTGAGACCCAAATACAAAAAATAAAGCAGGTCTCATGGTTACAACAGGCCTCATCTATTTCTATGCATTTAAGAATGTGCATAGAAAGCCTGCCTTCAAAGATTCCCAGCCTTACAGTGAATGAGTAAAATCTTCGCTTCCGGCAGGCCCAGGAACGTTAAGACTGTTAGGTAAAATCTAAAGTCTGCCTTGGTTTTGGTTCCTAGCCTTAAACGGTTTTTAAATCTGGTATTCCTATGTGATCCCTGTAGAGAGAAAACTTTGTTTCTAGAAAAAGCTATGGCACACCTGTTATTACACTGGAGCCCTGTGCATTGTTTGAGTTCTCCTTATCTACTCGTATACTGGACTAGCTCCTGAATTCTAGATTCCTCCAATGCAACTTTCTGCCATGAAATTATTAAAAATGGGCACCGCTCTGTTCCTGAAACCCTGTAAGTTGAAACTAGATGAACTCTGAGGGACAAGCCCTGTGCCTAATGTATGGGTCACACAGAAAGTTCACTAAACCTCCCAATGCCATAACCAGAGACATTGAAACTACAAACCAGGATACGAAGTTGATGGTTTCACACTGTAGATAGCTTTTCCAAAGACACTGGAACAAGATTCCATATCATTTTGAGACTCTTACCCCTTTCAATGTCTCCTTTTTTTCACTTGGCAGGATAATGGTGTAATTGAAATTTCACAATTAGTAGCTTCTGCTGGTAACTTGACAGCACCTGACTCAAGAGATCCCTTAGCCCACCTAGTGGATGACTCTGGCAACATCCCTAATCGAACTGGTGCTCACAAAAAACAAAAGCTCTTAAAAACTATTGCCCACTCTGCTTTAACTCAACTCAGTTATGTCATAGCAGGTGGTAAAAACTGAGCTATATTATACATTCATAAATGTCACTGCTATTCCTAATACTACTTCCTATATCTGGATACATTCCTCTGGGAAGTTGAGACTCAAATACAAAGAATAAAGCAGGCCTCATGGTCACAATAGGTCTCATCTTACTCCCAATGGGCATTTAATTTATTCAGTTGGTTGTCTTCAAGCCTAGGTTCATGTCTCAGAATTTTTTTTTTTTTTTTTTGAGACACGGTCTCACTCTGTTGCCCAGGCTGGAATGCAGTGGCACCATCTCAGCTCACTGCAACCTCGACTTCCCAGGCTCAAGCAATCCTCCTGCCTTAGCCTCCCCAGTAGCCTGGGACTGCAGGCACGTACCACCACGCCTGGAGAATTTTTGTACTTGTTTTTGTAAAGATGAGGTTTTGCCAAGTTGCCCAGGCTGGTCTCTCACTCCTGGGTGCAAGCAATCTACCCACCTTGGCCTCCCTAAGTGCAGGGACTACAGGCATGAGCCACTACACTGGGATTCTCAGAGCTATTATGCAAACTGAGATTATCATATTGCTATTAATATTACTTCCTGGCCGGGCGTGGTGGCTCATGCCTGTAATCCAAGCACTTTGGAGGCCAAGGCAGGCAGATCACCTGAGGTCAGGAGTTCAAGACCAGCCTGACCAACATAGTGAAACGCCGTCTTAAAAAAAAAAAAAAAAAAAAAATTACTTCCTATTTTCCTATGTATTTATTTATGTCATTTTTGGAGACAGAGTCTCCCTCTGTTGCCCAGGCTGGAGTGCAGTGGCACCATCTCAATTCACTGCAACCTCCACCTTCTGGATTCAAGTGATTTTCCTACCTAGTTTTTACCACTTACTATGCCATAACTGAGTTGAGTTAAAGCAGAGAGTGGCCAACAGTCTCCCAGGTAGCTGGGATTATAGGCGTGTACCACCATGCCCAGCTAATTTTTGTATTTTTAGTAGAGATGGGGGTTTTACCATGTTGGTCAGGATGGTCTCAATCTCTTGACCTCATGATCCGTCCGCTTCGGCCTCCCAAAGTGCTGGGATTATAGACGTGAGCCACCGCATCCGGTTAATTTTTGTATTTTTTGTGGAGACAGGGTTTTGTCATCTTGGCCAGGTTGGTCTCGAACTCCTGAGTTCAAGCAGTCCTCCCGCCTTGACCCTCCAAAGTGCTGGGATTACAAGTGTGAGCCATCATGCCCAGCCCTATTTTCTTTTTAAGCTTTTTACCTGTTACTTTTTAAATTTTTAGAGAAGTACCACTCCTAACAGAGTAATACTGGCCCAGAACTTGGCAATGATAGTAAATGCCTATAGAACAGCCAAAATTGAACTTAACAATGAACTCCATCCAGGTAGACTTAGCTTGACAGCCACTCCTTCCAAACCTCCCTTTTTGCTCAAATGCGGCTGAAAGGTGTTTTGGGTTTTTTGAGACAGGGTCTTGCTCTGTCATCCAGGCTGGAGTGCAACAGTAGAATCACAGCTCACTATAACCTCAAACTCCTGAGCTTAAGTGATTCTCTACCCAACTCCCCCATGCACTCTCCCACACCGATGCCTGGATAATTTTTGTATTTTTTCTAGAGACAGGGTTTTGTCATGTTGTCCAGGCTGGTCTCGAACTTCTGGATTCAAGTGATACTCCCTCCTTGGCCTCCCAAAGTGCTGGGATTACAGGTGTGAGCCACTGCTCCCAGCCACTATAAGGGTTTTGACAATGACTCCGAGTCACCAATAACTCCCTCCAACGTGGGAAGAGACCAACAACCCAAGACAGGTCTGTCCCAGCACTGAGGGACCTAACTACAGGATGATTGATCAGTAATGCTTTTGGAGAAAGATCTTGACCAAAAGGGGAAATGTGAAAGTTGCTGGAATCAAAACAGAGTCGTTTGTGGTAAAAACGCTGACAAACTTAAAGCATGATTCTCCAGTGGGGAAAACAAGAACAACTGACACACAGAGCCAAGGAAGGTTGTGAAAGGAGGGTTCTCATGCACAAATGACTGATAACAAGAACTATCAGAAAAAATGCAAAAACCACAACCCTGCACAAAGGCCATTGCAAACTTACATAGAAAAATATTCTGTGAGGACATCTGCCCTGCAACTGCCTGTCTAGCCTCACACTGGCACCACTCTTGTTATTCAGTCTTGTAGCCAAGGATAACTATCTCAAAATAATTACGTAATCCTCCTCATTTTTCCCTTAAAAACCTTTGTTGCTGGGCGCGGTGGCTCACACCTGTAATCCCAGCACTTTGGGAGGCCGAGGCGGGTGGATTATGAGGTCAAGAGATCAAGACCATCCAATATGGTGAAACCCCTATCTCTACTATAAATACAAAAATTAGCTGGGGGCGGTGGCACACACGTGTGGTTCCAGCTACTCGTGAGGCTGAGGCAGGAGAATCGCTTGAACCCAGGAGGTGGAGGTTGCAGTGAGCCAAGATCACGCCACGGCACTCCACTCTGGGAGGCAGAGCGAGACTCCGTTAAAAAAACCAAAAAAAGAAACAATTTTTGTCTTCCTTTACCTCCCCAAATACATACACAGGTTACTATGGCACACATATTCTCCCACTACAATATCTATTCCCAAGTAAACATTTTTTTTAGAGTCTCTCACTCTGTTATTTAGGTTGACAGTACCTACCACAATCTAGGCACTGTTCTAGAGGTGGGAATACAGCAATAAATAAGACAGGCAAAAATCTCTGCACTCATGGTACTTATGTCTCTAGTAGGGATAAGAGGCAATCAATAAACTTGTAAAACAAGCACAGAAGGATGAGAGGGTGTCGGTCAGAAGCAGCATTACACACAGTGGTCAGGAGAGGTCTCACACTCAGATTACAACTCCCCACTGTTACCAATGTGAAATCAAGGCACAGAAAAATGAGGTGACTGCCCAAAGTCACACAGCTATTCGCAGGCTGAACCAAGAGTCTCGTTCTAAGTCCAGTGCTCTGTCTCCTCTTTCTAAATGAGCACACATGAGATCAGAGCTGGCTACTGAACTACCAGGACACTTGCCCCAGGGAAGAGATGCTCAGTTACAGACAGTGAGGGGCTGCAGAGGTCATCCAGTGAACCCCCTACCCTTAAGCAGACGAGATAAGTGAAACCTAGAGAAGGAATATCCAAGTTCACCCCGATCCCCCCACATTCCACCTTCTGCTCCAAACTCAAGGGAACCAGAACCAGGCTAGGGCAAAACTTTAGGGGCCAAGGAGAATACCAAACAGCTGGCAATGACTGAAGCTGAAGTGGGAAAGAAAAGCCAAAACAGCAGACTGCGGGACAGGTCTTGCTTTCTCCACTGTTATATTCACTTTTTCAGCCTCTCAATCCCAATCCTGCCCTGTGCGTCCCTTGGAGCTCCTCCTGGCTCAGTGAGGCTCTGAACACCTGCAGAGGTGACCTGGTAGTGGCGCGCCTTAAGCCGGCTACCCGGGGTCGAGGACCCGAGTGGTTCTCCCGAGCCTTCGGGACTCCGGGAGGAGGGAACGAGCCTTTTCAAGGAACAGAGGCGTCCAGGTCCGCGAAACTCCCTCCCCATCAACAGCAGCGGGTTCAGGCCCCTTAGTTCCCTCATTATCCTCCCCATGAACCTGCAGCACGCCGCCCCCACCGCCATCTACCTGGCCAGACGGTGCAGGAAAGGACAGGTGGCTGGGTCCTGTGAGTGCAGCTGGTCTCGAGGGTCCACCACGCTAACACCAAAAGCACAGAAAGCAGGAGCACCCGGCTAGCTGCCGCTCACAGACCACCGAGCGCCGTCCCGCCCACCGCGCCGACCCTGGCCAATGAACGTGAGCCGCGACCGCCGGGCTCCGCTGGCCTCACTTCCGGCCCCGCCCCGCCGCTCCGCCCAGCAAATCTCTGGCTCGCCTCGGGTGCGCAGCGTGCTCCGATCTCGTCCAGCCCAGCCTGCGCCGCTGCTCCTGCGGGCCCTGGGTACGCGGCTCTGGATTTAGCTTGGGTTGGAGGAAGTAAATCTGCAGGTGGGGTCTCTGCCCAATTTAAGAAGCGAATCAGCAAACTGGGGCCCCAGCTCCTGTCGGCCCGGCGACCTTCTGCGCGCCCTCCCCGAAACTGTGTCGTCTGTGGCCAGATTTTTAAATTTTAGGTCGCAAGGTGAGTTTAGTGGGCGGTGACTAGCACTTTTTTTCCTAAGGACCTCACAGACGCAGTGCGAGGTTCGAGCATCCCTTGCTCGCCCCTCCGGTCCACCAACTAATAAACAAAGTGCGTCGGGGGCTTCTCCGTTCGTTAGGCCGAATGCAGCCCCACTTTTGCGCAGGATCAGGACATCCAGACCCGAGGAGGCAGCGTGGTGTGGCCAGCTCCAGGCCTGGGGCCCCTGCCGGGCGGGAAGGAAGCTGAAGGCCGGGTCTGGGCTGAGCTCGGAACAGGCGCAGGCACCGTCGAGAGCAGACTGCATGC
The DNA here is from genome assembly GCA_004027835.1 of Alouatta palliata. NCBI lineage: Eukaryota > Metazoa > Chordata > Mammalia > Primates > Atelidae > Alouatta > Alouatta palliata. The sequence continues at coordinate 23,859 of PVKV010015381.1, forward strand.
CGGGGGGCCGAGCTGGACATTCCTTCCTAATACCTGCCCACGAGGGTGCATGAACACCAGTTCTGAAGAGGGCTGTGCGGGAAGGGACAGAGGGGACCTACTCTAGCCAGGGAAGGGCTGAGGCTGGGACAGTTTCGTTCAGCTAGGAAGGCTGAGAATTTGACCCTCTTTGCCTGGATAGTTTACCTCTCTCCATCTCCACGTGAGGCGAGGAGCAGGTCTGGTGCCTCTTGGAGCACTTGGATCACAGCAACCCCAACCTGTGGCCTTTCTCTGCCCTGCCATCCCCATGACGGCCTTACTGGTGTCCTCTGAGTACATCTGAGGTACCCAGCTGATTACCTGAATGCTGTTACCAGAACAAATCCTGTCCCCTCCCTCACTGAGGAGGCCATCATTCTTGAAACAATCCCTTATCAATTCTTGAAACAATCCCTTATCAAACTGGCTGAGAAACCAGCTCCTGGTAGACAAGGTAGAGCAATGTTTTTGGAAAGCCCACACAGGTATGTGAGTGTATCACTTTATTTCCTTATTCTATTTCAACAATAGAGTATATGGCTCCAGATGAATAGCTTTAGCAGTCATCCATGTCCCCAACAATTATGCTCTTTGTCTCCAGGTTTCGTTCTCTCTCCATTTCTGGGCCTTCAAGTCCTGAGAATCAGTTTCTGATATGGGACAGGGATACAGCCACCCCTCCCAAGCAGCTGGCAGCAAAACATGAGAGGAAAACAGCAGAGAGGTGGGGCCAAACTACAGGGGCATCACACTTCCAGAGCCCAAAATAGTCAAGAATGGTCAGGGAAGAATAGAATTGCTCCTGAGAATAGTGGGATGGATTCTGAAATTGGGTCCTGAACACCTGGGCTAGGTAGTTGCTACACAACAGGGAACTAACTATTCCACGGAAAGGGCAAGGAGGAGAGCCAGGGAGGCAGCCAGAGGAGTGCGGAGGAAGCAGCTTACCCTCACACACACCTCTGGACTGCAGTGTCACTGGACTGCATTGTCTCTGGGTGCAACCACTCACCAGAGGGCCTCTGACCACTGCCACAGCCCCAAGCTTGCTTTTTCTTGGAGACACGGTCTCACTCTATTGCCCAGGCTGAAGTGTGCAGTGGCACAATCTCTGCTCTCGGCTCACTGCAACAGCCACCTCTCGGGTTCAAGCGCTTCTCCTGCCTCAGCCTCCCAAGTACCTTGGATTACAGGTGTGCACCACCATGCCCAGCTACTTTTTGTATTTTTAGTAGTGATGGGGTTTCACCATGTTGGCCAGGCTGGTTTTGGAACTCCTGATCTCAAGTGATCCACCCACCTTGGCCTCTCTAAGTGCTGGGGTTACAGGCTTGAGCCACTGTGCCCACCCCCTAAGCTTTTTTTTTTTTTAGATGGAGTCTTGTTCTGTTGCCCATGCTGGAATGCAGTGGTGTGATCTCAGCTCACTGCAGCCTCTGTCTCCTGAGTTCCAGCAATTCTCCTGCCTCAGTGTCCTGGGTAGCTGGGTTTAAAGGCACATGCTACCACACCTGGCTAATTTTTGTATCTTTTAGTAGAGATGGGGTTTCACCATATTGGCCAGGCTGGTCTCAAACTCCTGACCTCAGGTGATCTGCCCACCTCAGCCTCCCAAAGTGTTAGGATTACAGGCGTTAGCCACTGCGCCCTGCCATCCAAGCTTTCTTAAGAATATGGCAGTAATATCCGGGTGCCAAAAAAAAAAAAAAAGAATATGGCAGTAACACACATACGCACACAAGCGAAATAGTAATTTCTGACAATAACTGGGAAGGCTTTTTTAAAAATAACAATGGAATTGGTATAATTGGGATTGCAAATTAAAACTTGGAATTAAGAGAGAGAAGATGGAGTGTATGTAGAAGGCTGTTAAAAATGTAAAACTTGGTTGCATTATTTGTGGAGGCTCAAACTTGTGAAGGTTAGATACCATAATTTTTCCATTTGTTCTGCATTTTGATTCTGAAAAGAAAGCTGGCTTTGCCCATTCCTTATTTTAAAAACTTTAAAAAAAAAAAAAAAAAAAAAAAGTAAGTATGTGTGTGTGTATGTGTGTTGGGCCGAGGATCACATGAACCAACTGGGCTTGGGCAACTGTCTCCAAAGCTCTTAGGGGAAGGACTAGCTCCTTTCTGAGTTTGGTAATGTAGTTTTGGATACAAGCAAATCTGAGGTCAAATCCTAATGGTATCACTAGCTGTGTGATTCTGGGCGTGACTGAACATCTCTCTGGCATCAGTTTCCTTATTTGGAAAGGGAATAGGAATAATAACAGGCACTAATATAACATTCACACCAGGCCAGGAGCTGTTTTCAGTGCTTTACATATATTAACTAATTAGGTCCTTGCAACAACCCTAGGAAGTAGGTACAGGTTGTGTATCCCTTATCCAAAATTCTTGGGACTAGAAGTGTTTTGTATTTCAGATTATTTTTCAGATTTTGTAATACTTGCATGTAATAATGAGATATGTTGGAGATGGGACCCAAGTCTAAACAAAAAATTCATTTGTTCTATATACACCTTGTACACATAGCCCGAAGATAATTTTTTTTTTTTTTGAGTCTTGCTCTGTCACCCAGGCTGGCATACAGTGGCGCAATCTTAGCTCACTACAGTCTCCACCTCCTGAGTTCAAGTAATTCTCCTGCCTCAGCCTCCCAAGTAGCTGGGACCACAGGCATGTGCCACCACGCCTAGCTAATTTTTGTATTTTTAGTCGAGATGGGGTTTCACCATGTTGGCCAGGCTGGTCTCAAACTCCTGCGATCCACCCGCTTCAGCCTCCCAAAGTGCTAGGATTACAGGCATGAGCCACCTGAAGGTAATTTTATGCAGTGTTTTTAATAAATTTTGTTTTGAAGAGACGGGGTTTCACCATATTGGTCAGGCTGGTCTTAAACTCCCAACCTCAGGTGATCTGCCCGCCTCAGCCTCCCAAAGTGCTGGCATTACAGGCGTGAGCCACTGCGCCCGGCCCCTGTTTTTAATAATTTTGTTCATGGGCCAGGCACAATGGCTAATGCCTATAATCCCAGCACTTGGGAGGTCAAGGCAGGCAGATTGCCTGAGCTCAGGAGTTGAGACAAGCCTGGGCAATACGGTGAAACCCCGTATGTACAAAAAATACAAAAATTAGCCAGGCATGGTGGTACGCACCCATAGTCTCAGCTACTTGCAGGGCTGAGGCAGGAGGATCCCTTGGGCTCTGGAGGTCAAGGCTGCAATGAGCTATGTTCACACCACTGCACTCCAGCCTGGGTGACAAAGTGACACACTGTCTCCAAGAAAAAAAAGAATATAAAAAATAATAATTCATGAAAAAAATGAACAAAAATTTTGGTTTTTGGGACAGAGTCCTATTTTATCACCCATGCTGGAGTGCAGTGACATAATCTCGGCTCAGTGCCCTGCATATCCCCAATTCAAGTGATTCTTGTGCCTCGGCCTCCTGAGTAGCTGGGACTATTGGCACATGCCACCACACCCAGCTAATTTTGGTATTTTTCGTAGAGATGAGGTTTCATTGTATCGGCCAGGCTGGTCTTAAACTCCTGGCCTCAAGTGATCTATCCGCCAAGACTTCCTAAAGTTCTGGGATTACAGGTGTGAGCCACTGCACCCAGCCTATTCATGAAACAAAGTTTTGACTGTAACTCATCTTGTGAGGTCATGTATGAAATTTTCCACTTATAGCATCACATCAGCACTCAAAAAGTTTCAGATTTTGGAACACTTCGGATTTCTTTTCTTTTCTTTCTTTCTTTTTTTTTTTTTTTGGTGACATAGTCTCACCATGTTGCCCAGGCTGGAGTGCAGTGGTGTGATCTCAGCTCATGGCAACCTCTGCCTCCCAGGTTCAAGCAATTCTTCTGCCTCAGCCTCCCAAGTAGCTGGGACTACGGGCGCGTGCCACCACACCTGGCTAATTTTTGTCTTTTTAGTAGAGACAGGGTTTCACCACATTGGCCAGGCTGGTCTTGAACTCCAGACCTTGTGATCCGCCCACCTCAGCCCCATAAAGTGCTGGGATTACAGGCGTGAGCCACTGCACCCAGCCCTGGATTTCTAATTTTTTTTTTTTTCCCAGAACTTAGCACCGAGGATTTCTAATTTTTATATTAGGGATGCTCAACCTGTACTGCAACTACCTTAACACCCCTAGCTGATGTGAGGATTAAATATAGTGCATGTAATATGCCTGGTCTCTGTAGGAACTTATAAACAGGACACGGCATTGTTGTTGTCAATGCTATTAACCTCACTGAGACCTGCTTACTTTAGAAGACAGGACTGTAGTGCACCTCTCTTTCCTGACGCATGATGCCACAGCTTCCTATGGCCTGGGAGAGCTTGCCTAGGCCAAGGCTTCCAGATGCAAGAAAGGATACAGCATGTCCTGCAGGAGTGGCTGGCCCGAGGTGGTGCTAGGGAGAAGGCCCTCCAAGGAGGCCTGCAGGGTCTGGGCCATGCTGTGGTCAGCCAAGAGGCCCATGCTCTGGAGCTGCAGGGATAAGAGGGCAGGGAAGACAGTCCTTCTCAGTGCCTACTCCACACAGGCCCCAACTGCCTCCATCCTCTGTACTTCCAGCCTCCCATTCCTTGGCGTTCCTAGGCTGCTGTGGCCAGAGCTCCCATCCTCCAAGATAAGATGGTCTTGAGGGTCTAGCCTTACAGTGGCTGCACGGCCTCCCCTTCCCACCCACCTGCTGGAAGAAGCCATGCAGGGCCTGGAGTGTGGTGTTTGAGAGGGTAGACAGGTCAGCTGAAGCCACACTTTGCAGAATATCATCCACTTCTTCATGAGAGAGGACACTGCTACTCCGGTACCGCACAAACTGGCCCAGAAAGAGAAGCCCCAAACACCCAGTGATTTGGCATCTCCATCATAAACATCTGCTGTGCCTCAACTTTAGGGGACACTCTCCTGAAGCCCACAGAACCTCCCTGCTTTCAAGGAGCTCAGAGTTAGTGGGCAGGGGTGGGGCTGTATCATCGGGAAGAGGGGTAAGTAAGGCAAACTGTGAGATCCTAAGAGAGCTGGCCCTCCTGACCCCTTTGGCCTTGGCTCCCTCCTCCCCATCCTTGCACTGAACACTCATAGCCAAAATGAATTACATGTGGCTCCCCTGACATACCACCATGTGCTCTTGTACTTGTTGCTCTTACTTCACTACCTGGAATACCTTTCCTCTCTGCCTATGAATCTCAAGCCACAGCTAAAATGTTACCTTCACTGCTGAGAAGCAATTACTCTTTCCTCTTTGTTCCTCTACCAACTACTGATGTATTTGTTGGTCCACTTTGCTGTCATTCATAGGTTCGCTGCTTTGTTATTTATTCAAGGGGTACTTACTGTGTCCCCTACAGTTGGCATCCTCTACTCTACCACTTATATTACATATTTATATTATTAGTTTACTTGTATATCCCCTTCTTTAGACTGAGGGACCCTAAAGGCAGAGCATCTGGTTCATTGACATCCTTAGTACCTAGCAGACCTGGCATGTGGTAGACAGGTCCTGGTCAACATGTCATGAGAGAAATAGGAGAAAGGGTCCCAGGGTCCCCTGGATTGAGGAGATAGGCCATTCAGAGGAATTCTCTGAGCAGGCCTCTTGTAGGGTGAAGGCCTGCCCAGCCTCCACCTTCTTTAAGAATTAGAGTTACCTGGCCGGGCGCAGTGGCTCACGCCTGTAATCCCAGCACTCTGGAAGGCCGAGGCAGGTGGATCACCTGAGGTCGGGAGTTCAAGACCAGCCTGACCAACATGGTGAAACCTCGTCTTTAAAAAAAAAAAAAGAAATAAAGAAAGAAAGAAAAAGAAAAAAAAAAGAATTAGAGTTACCTAAAGTAAGGTGTCCCTGGCCTCTTCAGCACCACCCAGCTCATGACACTCCTCAGACCACAAGATATCCTTTCTGCACTTACCAGGGTCATGAGCCTCAAGATCTCGGGTCTGAGGAAGGAATTCTCTCCAGCATCCAAGAGGGTAAACAGCAAAAACCGATTCCAAGGCTGGGAGGCCACATGGAGAGCTTCAAGAAATACAGGGTTGTTAATGCTTCCAAGGCCTTACCTTGGGACATTGACAAAGAGGACTTTCTCCTATTGGCTTAGAAAGGAGCTACCCAATTAGATGCAGGGTACCAGACAAGCTGACCCAAGGAGGGTTCTTTCTTCCCTGGGCTTCTAATCCACCTATGCTGACTGGCTCAGTGAAACTATATATGCCACGATTGTGGAAGGCAGGCAGTAAGAAGGGCTCTGCCACTTAAGGGCATTGGGACCTTGGTTGGGCTCATCATTTGACCTTTCTCAACCTTAGTGACCTCATCTGTATAATGGGCATGACTGCCCTTGCAGTGCTGCTAAAAGAATTAAACAAAACAAGTATGAATCACATAATGGGATGGAAGGCTGGAACAGGAGGGTGGAAGGGGCTGGCTCCCTCCAGTCTTTCTCATGGGAACATCATAGAATGTGGAGAGTTTCTACCGATATCTGGGCTCCGGGCATCCAGGTAGTCAAGCAAGGCCTCCAGGCAGCCAACACAGGCCTGGGACAATAGAGGGTCCTTCTGTAGAAAAAAAAGAGTTCAGGCTAGGTTTTGCTACCATTCGATTTTGGTGCCAACCAAGAAAAAACATTTGGTTTTCAGAGATATTTGCATTTCAGAATTTCATATTTGGGATTACACCCCTGTAGATAATCAAGAAATGTTTGTGGCTTCATCTCTCACCGTCTTACAGAGCACAGTGCTTATACTGTGTGATTTATCTACACTCAAGAGAGTGCTTTGGGCTGGGCACGGTGGCTCATGCCTGTACTCCCAGCACTTTGGAAGGCCGAGGCAGCTGGATCAGCTGAGGTCAGGAGTTTGAGACCAGCCTGGCCAACATGGTGAAACCCC
>PVKV010015381.1:30893-54191 GCA_004027835.1 Alouatta palliata
TTTTTTTTTTTTTTTTTTTTTTTTTAAGCAACAGGACCTTTCTTCAAAATTGTATGCTGTAATAAGTACATGAAAATATTTATCGTTAGTCATTAGGGAAAGGAAAATTAAAACTACTATAAGGTACTCCTGTACATCTACCAATAGCTAAAGATAAAAAGTCTGACAACACCAAGTGTTGAGAATGTGGAACAGCTGGCACTCATACATTGCTGGTGGGAAGCTAATATGGTGCCACCACTTTGGGAAACAATTTTAAAGTTAAATGTATACTTATCATGTGTGGTAGGCAGAAATTTAAGTTGGTCCATGACTTTTGCATCCAGATGTTATTCCTATGATTATGTTAATGGAAAAAGGGAGATTGGATGAGCCCAGTCTAATCACACAGGCCCTTTAGAAGAGTCGAGTTTTCTTTTTCTGGTGTCACAATAAAAAAACAGATTTGCAATGTGAGAAGGACTTGATGTGCCATTACTCCGGAGACATTCAGAGATATATTCCAGTCCTGTGGCCTCAGAACTAAGCAGATGGGAAGTTGGCCCCTGACTCCTCCTCACCCCCATACCACCCTTATCACTCCAGTGCCCACAGCCCTTCTTCAGAGCCCTCTGCTGCCACTGACCTGCCCCTTCACCCCATGTGACTCAGCATGGTGGACCCTGGACACTCTCTAGTCTTATTTCAACTAACATTTTCCTCCACTGTGTTCCATTCCTGAGGGAATGGAGGCTGTTCTTATGGGCTCATATTGTTTAATGTCAGAACACCCCTTTTATTTTGCAGATGGAGAACATGAAGATTAGTAAGTGACTTGCTAAACATCTTCAGAGTCAGAGGCTGGGCAGGGGCTTTGACACAGATCCCCATGACTCTAGATACTGTACCTTCAACTGCATTACACTGGGCTACCCAACTGCTGAAGATTCTGTATAGCTGACCAGCACTCTGCAGTGCTGGTGCTGCCAGGCTGCTTTGGCCTAGAGATATCAAGGAGGACCAGCACCCAGAGCCCTAGCTTAGTCCTCATTGTCATTTTTCTCCCTTGACACCAGTTTTTTAAAGGATAGTTTTATTGAGATATAATTCAGGAACCATAATATTCATCTTTTAAAAGATATAATTCAGTAGTTTTTATTATATCCACAGAGTTGCACAGCAATATAATTCCAGAATATTTTCATCACCCCTAAAAAGAAACCTCATACTCAACAGTCACTCTTTGTTCCCCTATCCCTCCACTCAGTCCTAGGCAACCACTAATCCACTTTCTGTCTCCATAGATTTGCCTTTTCCAGACATTTCTCATAAGCAGAATCATATAATATGTGCTCTTTTATGTCTGATTTCTTTAATGTGCTCAAGGTTCATCCATGTTGTAGCATGTGTCAGTACTTCATTCCTTTATATGGTCAAATAGTATTTCATTGTATGGATATACAATTTGTCCATCAGTTGATAGACATTGGGGCTGTTTCCACTTTTTCATTATTATGAATAGTGCTGCTGTGAACATTCAGATACAAGGTTTTGTGTGGACATTCTCCACCTTTCCTGCCAACACTTGGTATTATCTGTATTCTTATTTTAGCCACCCTCATGGGTATTAGGGTGGCCTAGCTGTCATTTGCATGTACCGCCTTTTGTTCACCAGTTGCCTTTCCTCCAGGTGCTCTCCTTGCCCCCATCCTTCCCCACTGCGGCTGAGAGGGAATTTTCTTTTTTTTTTCTTTTGAGACGAAGGTCTCCCTCTCACCCAGGCTGGAGCTCAGTGGCGTGATAATAGCTCACGTCAGCCTCAACCTCCTGGGCTCAGGTGATCCTCCCATCTCAGCCTCCTGAGTAGATGGGACTACAGGCATGTGCCACCATACCCAACTAATTTTTTGTATTTTTTATAGAGATGGGGTTGCGCTGTGTTGCCCAGGCTGGTCTGGAATTCCTAGACTCAAGCATTCACTCACCTTGTCCTCCCAGAGTGCTAGGATTATAAGCATGAGCCATAGCACTCAGCCTGAGAGAGAACTTTCACACAGTGTGACAGATGTCCTTCCACAGTTCCCACAGCAGTTCTTAGCCTAGTGTATGAGGTATGGCTCAGTTTGGCTCTGCCCAGCTTTTTAGTCTCATTTTCTACCTCAATACACTCCACACCCCAGCATGCACTTTCAGACTGTGATTTTGTACATGCCGTCGTCCTGCTGGAATGCCCTTCCCTCTATACCTCTGCCGAGACACCTTTCAAGGCAGAGTTCAAATGTCACCTTCTCTGTGAAGCCTCCTCTGACTTCCCACACACGGGACATTTTTGCCTAAAAGAAGTTTTCAGTTTTGTGGAAGAAGACAATGTAAACCACTGATCATATGATAAAATATGATTAATATGATACTCAATACAGAGCTGAATCAACCATTCTGGGAGCTCAAGGGAGAGGGATTTCCTCTGTTTATGGATTACTGTGGAAGAAATATTTGCTGAATGTATGAATGATTGAACAAATGAATGAACGAATGAATAAAAAGCTAGTTTTAAGACCACGCACTATGGCTTACACCTATAATCTTGGAACTTTGGGAGGCCAAGGCAGGTGGATTACTTGAGGCCAGGAGTTTGAGACCAGCCTGGCTGACATGGTAAAACCCTGTCTCTACTAAAAATACAAAAAATTGGCCGGGCATGGTGGCAGGTGCCTGTAATCTCAGCTACTCGAGAGGCCAAGGCAGGCAGATCACTTGAGGCCAGGAGTTTGAGACCAGCCTGGCCAACATGGTAAAACCCTGTCTCTACTAAAAATACAAAAAATTGGCCAGGCATGGTGGCAGGTGCCTGTAATCTCAGCTACTCGAGAGGCTGAAGCATGAGAATCGCTTGAAATTGGGAGGCAGAGGTTGCAGTGAGCTGAATGAGCTAAGATCATGCCACTGCAATCCAGTCTGGGCAACAGAATGAGAGTCTGTCTCAAAAAAACAAAAACCAAACACACACACACACACGCATAGCTAGTTTTAAACAACAAACTGGTAGAAGGGAATGAAGGAGGTTTAGCTCTAGCCATGAGGTCCTGGCCAGTGACAGAGGGGGCATTGTGGCTGAACACAGAAGGCCAGGAAATTTCTAGGGAGTATGGCAGTGAAAGAAAAGAGGAACAGACTACTTGGTCCTGTTCACTAGGCAATTATAGGGGCAGTGACTGTGAGGCTAAGACAGGCTCCTCAGCAATACCCTCCTATAATCAGGGTAGTCCCAGCAGCTTCTATAGGGAGTCATGAGCTGCTCAGGTTGGGTTCCCCTTCCCAGGGACTGTTGAGGACAGACAGTGAAAAACTGCCAGACACACAAATACATGATTCCACTTACATGAGGTCCCTAGAGCAGTCAAATCCATAGAGACAGCAAATAGAATGGTGGATGCCAGGGGCTGGGGGAGGGGGATTTGGGAGTTGTTTAATGGGTACAGAGTTTCAGTATGGGAAGATGAAAAAGATCCATCTAGAGATGGATGATGGTGAAGGTTGCACAACAGCCTGAACATACTTAATGCTACTGACCTATATACTTAAAATGATTAAAATACTAAATTTTATGTTATATATAGTTAATTACAATTAAAACAAGGTCAGGTGCAGTGACTCACACCTGTAATCCTAGCACTTTGGGAGGCCAACGCCAGAGGATTGTTTGAGCCCAGGAGGTCAAGTCCAGCCTGAGCAACATAGTGAGATATCATCTCTACAAACATATTTTATTTTATGTTATTTTTAATGTATTTTTTGAGACAGAGTCTTGCTTTGTCACCCAGGCTGGAGTGTGGTGTCATGATCTTGGCTCTCCACAACCTCCACCTCCCAGGTTCAAGCGATTCTCCTGCCTCAGCCTGCCAAGTAGCTGAGATTACAGGCACACGCCATCACACCTGGCTAATTTTTTGGTATTTTTAATAGAGACAGGGTTTCACCATGTTGGCCAGGCTGGTCTCAAATTCTTGACCCTAAGTGATCCACCCACCTCGGCCTCCCAAAGTGCTGAGATTACTGGCATGAGCCACTGTACCTGACCTCGCTACAAATACAAAAGTATTTTAAAATTAGCTGGGTATGGTGGAGTATACCTGTAGTCTTAGCTATTCAGGAGGCTGAGGTGGCAGGATCACTTAAGCCCAGTGGGTTAAGGTGGCAGTGAGCCATGATCATGCCACTGCACTCTAGCTTGGGTGACAGAGCAAGACCCTGTCTCAAAAACAAAAATAAACAGTTGCCAGAGGCAGAGTTGAGTATCACAGGCCAGGGAGACACCTAGGCTCTTGGGCATGAGGGGCGAATGGGGAAGGTGCTATACAATACCTCACTGGGAGCTGGGCATGGTGGTTCACACCCGTAATCTCAGCACTTTGGGAGGCAAAGGCAGGTGGATCACCTGAGGTCAGGAGTTTGAGACCAATCTGGCCAACATGGTGAAAGCCCATCTCTATTAAAAATACAAAAAAAAAAGTTGGGCCTGGTGGCGTGCGCCTGTAATCCCAGCTAATCAGGAAGGTGAGGCAGGAGAATCACTTAAACCCAGGAGGCGGAGGTTGCAGTGAGCTGGGATTGCACCATTGCACTCCAGCCTGGGTGGCAGAGCAAGACTGTCTCAAACAAACAAACAAACAAACAAACAAAAACTCACTGGCACCTCCCCCTAGTGTTTAGGCTATTGGTTTGAAGAAGGCTTTTTTATCACTCAAGGTCCAGTTCAGATGCTGCCTCTCCTGTGCAGCCTTCCTTGATTCAAATACAGGTTGAGACTGAGCACTCCTGTAATCCCAGCACTTTGGGAGGCCAAAGGGGTGAATCACTTGAAGTCACAAGTTCAAGACCAGCCTGGCCAACATGGTGAAACCCCACGTCTACTAAAAATACAAAATTAGCCAGGCATTGTGGTGTGTACTTGCAGTCCTACTTGGGAGGCTGAGGCAGGAGAATCACTTGAACTCAGGAGGTGGAGGTTGCAGTGAGCTGGGATCATACCACTGTGCTCCAGCCTGGGCAACAGAGGGAGACTCCATCTCAAAAACAAACAAAAAAAACAAATACAAGTTGACTATCTGTAATCCAAATATCCAAAATACAAAATACTCCAAAATCTAAAACTTTTGAGCACCAACATGATGCTCAAAGCAGATGCTCATTGGGCATTTTGGATTTTGGACTTTTGTATTAGACATACTCAACTGCTAAAAGGTGATTTTGGCATTACATGTAATTATCTGTGTTTACTATAATCTGTCTACATGGCTGGGATCATGTCATATTAATTTCTGTGGTTTCCATCCATTCAACAAACATTCCCAAATGCCAATTTTGTGCCAAGCTCTGTGCTAGGTACTGGGAAATCATTCCCCTTACACCTCCTGTTCTGAATGTTAAAACAGGAACATCAGCCCTTTCAGAAACATAAGGGGGAAAGCATTTCCCTAACTCGCCCTCCTCACCCAAGGAAGGTTTCATCTAACAGGCAAGACACTAGCTTAAGATCTACCATGCCATCAGGGCACGATTAAGGTATTAAAGGTTATGCTCCCATCAACTTAAACTCTTAAAATCCTGGCCAGCTGGCTCAGTGTCCATAATGCAAACACAGTTCCCACCTGTGGACCCCTGGTCTGGCAAGGAGAAAGAAGGTGGTTTAGAAAGCTCATTTTAGACAGGTAGGATTAAGCAAGTATAATGTTATTCGTATAATCTAGGTGGTGGGTGTATGAGTGTTCACTGTAAAATTCTCTCGGCTGGGTGTGGTGGCTCAGGCCAGGCACAGTGGCTCATGCCTGTAATCTCAACACTTTGGGAGGCTGAGGTGAGCAGATCACGAGGTCAGGAGATCCAGACCATCCTGGCCATGGTGGCACGTCGCTACTAAAAATACAAAAATTAGCTGGGCGTGGTGGCACGCGCCTGTGGTCCCAGCTCCTCAGGAGGCTGAGGTGGAAGAATTGCTTAAACCCAGGAGGCAGAGGTTGCAGTGAACCAAGATTGCACCATTGCACTCCAGCCTGGCGACAGAGCAAGACTCCATCTCAAAACAAACAAACAAACAAAATTCTCCCATTGCTGTATATTTGAAAAATTGCAGAAAAAAAAAGGCCATTCTGACCCAGAGTCGCAACCAATATTCTAGTATGATGTTTACCAGCAATAAAGCTGATGTTTTGGTTCTCATCTGATTCCTGAATTGTAAATTAGCTCTAAACCCACAGGGGGAAGTAGACACACAGATTAACCAGACTCAGTCCCTGCCCTTGAGTATAGCACAGCCTGGTGGGGGGAAGAGTGATATGAAAATGAAAACTTGACACAGCGCTAAGTGCCATAATAGGATAGATGTTTGATCCTCAAGAGCACAGAGCCGGCCAGGCGTGCTGGCTCACACCTGTAATCCCAGCACTTTGGGAAGCCAAGGCGAATGGATCACAAGGTCAAGAGTTTGAGACCAGCCTGGGCAATGTGGTGAAACCATCTCTACTAAAAATACAAAAATTAGCTGGACGTGGTGGCACACGACTGTAGTCCCAGCTATTCAGGAGGCTGAGGCAGGAGAATCACTTGAACCCGAGATGCGGAGTTTGCAGTCAACAGAGATCACGCCATTGCACTCCAGCCTGGGTGACAGAGCAAGACTCCATCTCAGAAAAAAAGAGCAAGAACCTTGTGCATGGATGTGCCACAAGATAAGACTCAGCAACCACTGACTTAGCATAGGGCCCACTCCTGGGACATTTTCTTGGGACTCCCACTACCCTTCACAGGCCATGACATTGGGTCAGGGACTCAGGATGTGATGGGTAAGGTAAACACTGATCTCTAAGTGTCCCCTAAGCCATAAAACACAACCCACTTGGAGGTGGACATGCTTTTGCTTACCCTGGATCCCCTTCTTGTGGTGGCAGTTTCTCATGGGGAACCATCCCTTTCTTGGGTTCAGTCCACCTGGGCTATGGAGAGCTGATCATATACCCTGGCCTCCAGGAGAGGGCACTAACCCAAACCAGGCTACTCAGGGCATCCTATGCCCCAGCCATGGTGACTGGCATTTTACCCAAGCCAGCCTAATGAGACTCAATTCTGGGAACTATGGGGAAAGAGAATCTTTTTCCCAGAGGATATAAGCTAGAAGCTACTGCTGGTCATCCTACTGTCTCATAAGAATAAAGCTGACAGTGAGGAATGCAGAGCCAAGAGATGGAGTCTGATAACCTTGTCTGAGCTTCTGGGATTCTGCTGTGCCTAAAGCCAGTATTGACCCCAGGACTTCTTAGTTATAAACCAGTTTGAGTTTTGTTTCTGTCATTGTAGCTTTAAAAGTCTAGGGCATGGTAGTTAATGCCTGTAATCCTAGCACTTTTGGAGGCTGAGGTACGAGGATAACTTGAGGCCAGAAGTTTGAGACCAGACTGGCAATATAGCAAGACCCTGTCTGTATTTAAAAAATTAAAATAATAATAATTTTTTTTTTAAGTCTCACCCAATCCACCCTCCGAGCCCTGGTAGGAATATCAGGCCCTTGACAGGCAGCTGCCCCTTCCTGCCATTGTCCTGGCAGAAGCAAGCCCCACTGCCTGGGCCCACTCAGCAAGGGCCTTACCTGCACCAGGAGGTTCTGCAGCCCAATGACCAGGGACCGCACTTGTGATGTTCGCAGCGGAGCTAAGACAGTGTCCTCGGTGGCTGGCAGTGGCTGGGAACCTGAGGGCACCAGGGCCACCAGGGCAGAGGAAAAGCTTTGTCGCAGGGCTGTCCGCAGGAAGCATAAGATGGCAGCTGGAAGCAGAAGACTCCTTACACCCAGTTCCTGTCTCATTCCCACCTCCCGCCCAGCTCTGTCACAGGATGGGAGACAATGAAGATGAGACAATTATGGAGTGACCACAGGCTGGTCTGTGTGCTGGTCCTATCTGAAAACCTAGGCGAAAAGCTTTTCTTCTCCTGCTGGAGACTTGTGGACCCATACCTGGGAGCAGTGCAGCATTTTTCTTTGGAAAGCTGAGAGACTTCAATACTTGGTCCATTTCCACAGAGAGTGTCTGGTGAACCTGGCAGGGCAGAGGGTAAAAAGCTAACCCAACGTTCTGGAAGTTTGAACAGAAAATAACCTGCCTGAATATCTCTTCTACCACCTCCCCTGACATCAAAAGGGGACAGAGGAGGCCACAGAGTCTTCCAAGCTGTACCAGTCCTAGCTTCAGGAGCATGAGGAGGAGAATCAAGTCTGTACCTGGAGAACTGTTTTTCTCTCAAATCTCCTCCATCCTCATTAGCCTCCTCCACCAGACAGCCTTCCTTGGCCTCATCTGTGGTTCAGTCTGTGGCTCTGCCCATGATACCCCTAACTCAGAAGATCTGGAGTCAGACAGGTCAAATCAAAATCCTGGCTCTCAGGTCAGGTACAGCAGCTTATACCTATAATCCCAGCACTTTGGCTGGCTGAGGTGGGAGGATTGCTTGAGCCCAGGAGTTCAAGACCAGGCTGAACAACACAGTGAAGCCCCATCTCTACAAGAAAATACAAAAAACATTAGCTGGGCATGGTAGCATGCACCTGTAGTCCCCACTACTCAGGAGGCTGAGGTGAGAATCACTTGAGCCAGGAGGCCAAGGCTGCAGTGAGCTGAGATAGCACCACTGCACTCCAGCCTGCGCAACAGACTCCATCTCTTTAAAAAAATGATAAAAAAAAAAAAAAATCCTGGCTTTGCCACCTGTCAGCTGTATGCCCTTGGGCAAGTCGCTACACCTCTCTCAGCATGCCTTACCTTCTTCATCCATGAAATTAAGACAACACCCACCCACTTTCACTCCCTCCAAAGCTATTGTGAGGGACAGCTGAGGATCAGCATCAGTAAATATGACTTTAATGTCAAGCAATGCCCAAACTGAGGGGCTAGTTAGGGTGTCAGCTTCAAAGCTATTGAACCTGCTCTCCTCGGCCAGAACATAGGCTGTCTGACAGCAGGAACTGCTACCTGCTTGGTTCTATCAGTCTGGCACAAAGTAGTTCCTTAGAAACCCCTATTGAAAGCAGCAAGTTCTAGGCAGAAGAACCAACTTGTAAAAAAGCATGGAGATACCATACTAAGGTAAGATGTTAATAACATGAAACTATGTGTGTGTGTCGGGAACTCTCTGTACTACCTGCACCATTTTTCTATAAATCTAAAACTGTCCTAAAAGTGAAGTCTATTAATAACAAACAAAACAGACAGAAAAAGGTATGGCAATGTGAAGGAGCACAGCTGACTGGGAGAAGTGCAAATGCCTAGCCAGAGGACAGGGAAGGTGGGTGGGAATGGCAGAAAGTAAGGCTGCAGAGGGCCAGGCCTAGAGGACAAAAAGGCTGTTGAAGGAGTTTGGGCAGAAGGGATATGAGGACAGAATGTGGCTGCAATGATAGGACATGCAGAGGGAAGAGGCGGGTGGCCAGGAGATTGTAACTGGGTCACATTAGTGGGGAGGATGAATGATCAGGCCTGAGTTAGAGCACTGGAGGTAGCTAGGAACAGGTAATTGCCTAGGTGTGAGCTAAGGGCCAGGCCAGAGCCAAGGACAAAATGCCAGTTTTCTCCTGGGCAGGTGACTGCAGACCGCTGGATGGGCCGAGCAGCCTCACATGGAAAATTAGGAAAGGTTTCTGCCCTAAACCAACCCAACCACAGGCAACAATCTGCAGGATCTGCCAGAGCACAGATTTGCCACAGCTTGTCGCCCCTCTGGAGGTCAAAGTTTAAAACTGATGTCACTTCTCTGTGCCTATCACTAGATTGGCACAGTACTAGGCACAGTGTGAAGATACCACAGAGGCTAGCAGATGGTTTCCATGAGAAGCAGCCCACAGAGGAGCTCACACAGGGCACTGTGATGACAAGGCCCTACAAGAGGGAGGGGCTGAGGGGAAAGGAGGTGCTCTGCGGATATGTCCACTGCTCTTCTCTTCCCTGCATCACCTTCTGGAACAGTAATGACAGCTAACCATGTGCAGCATTACAAAGCTTGCCATGCTGCACTTCAAGGTCGCAGGCTGGCTTCTGCCTCCCTGTCTGGCCTGACCTGCTTCATTCATTCTCCACATTCTCACCACACAGAGCACCTCACCACTCCCCAAATATATAGATCATGTCCTGAATTTGTGCAGCTTCATCCCTTTGCTCATATTGTTCTCTCTACCTGGAATGCCTTTCCCCACTATCTTTGCTGAGTACAATCTTATCTTTCAAGACTACAAGTTTCCTAAGGGCAAGACACATGCTATATTCATTTTTTATTCCTCTGTGCCAAGAATAGAGCCTGGAGTGTGAGTAAACCTTGTGTGTTAAGTGGATTAATATAAACCAACCGGATAACAACCCTGGGATGTTTTCCCCATTTTGTGCATAAGGAAACTGAGCTCAGAAAGGGTAAATACCTTGCCAAGGTCACACAGCTAATAAGCCCCAGAACTGGGACCAGAACTCAGGATCTTCAACACTCCTTTGAGTGCCACCCCATGCCTCAAAGCCACAGGAGTTAGAAACTAACCTGCAAACTGCCCTTGTGCTGCTGGGTAGATAAAGAGGCGGTGAGCAGCCAGGCAGAGCAGAGGAGCGCCGTCCTGGGAGAGTCTGCGTCTGCCAAGGTGAGTGCCAGCATCTTCTCCAGAAGCTGCATCAGGCCTGTGCCGCTCAGGAGCACTGCAGCAGCTGCAGGGGGTGGGCAGGGCAGGGCCCACAGGAGTTACAGAGGAGCTCCAGCTAAGCGCCACGATGGTGCTTAGCACCTGACGGGGGCTTCACAAACAAAGGATCATCCTGAGGCTCTAAGGGTCCCAGCTTCATAACAGAAGCTCAGGTTATTAGAACCAGAAAGGACCTTATGACCACCAGCCATACATACAACCCTATTTTTTTAAGATGGAAAAGTTGAGGTAGAGAGGGTCACAGACACTGCCCAGAACTCTTCACTGTCCCAGCCTGGGCCCCTGCACCTCTTTTTTGACTGCTGGGTGTGGTCTGATGAAGGCTCCAGTATAGGAAGTTGAAGGAGGGCTGCAGGATATCGACGTCAGTGGGGCTGCACTTCCCACACAGCTTGCTCACTGCAAGAGATGAGTCCCCAGGCGCCCTATTGCACAGCACTCACACTTGTCACAGGTGGTGGCCTGCAACTGGCTATTTCAGATGTCAGTCTTGGGGAGCAAGAACAAACTAAGTGTCCCTGACATTACAACCAATGGAAAAAACAGTGACAAACCTTAAGGCATGTTCGCACCCTCCATCTAGACAAACATCAGGCAAGCAGCCTACAGCTGCACATTAGCCAGAAAGACTGTAGCAGTTGAGATGTTCAAAGGCATCCTTTGAATATCTTCACCACCTTCCCAAGGGAACTTTAACAGTTGAATGAAGTGCAGTTCCCTGCACTTGCCACATCATCTCTCTCACATCACTTCATGCTAACTCCTCTAGTCCTCGTCAGCAATGAAGATTCAGCTCAGGACTGCACAGTGGCTTATACCTGTAATCCCAACACTGGGAGGCTGAGGCAGGCAGATTGCTTGAGGCCAGGAGTTTGAGACCAACGTGGGCAACATGGTGAGACACCATCTCTCCACAAAAAATACAAAAAATTAGCTGGGCATGGTGGCACACACTGGTAGTTCCAGCTACTTGGGAGGCTGAGGTGGAAGGATCACTCAAACCGAAGGGGTTGAGGCTGCAGTAAGCAGTTATCATGCTACTACACTTCAGCCTAGGTGACAGTGAAATCCTGTCTCAAAAAAAAAGAAAAGATTTAGTGAAAAGTTCATCTCCCCTTTGAAGCCTTCCTTAACCTCTCAAGGCAAGATTAGATGCTGCTTCTGCATTCCCCCAGGCTTCATGAGTACTACATTACACTGTAGATAGCTATAGAACATATCCCTTTACTACTGGGAACTCCCACTTCCCATCTCCCTACCCCCATCCTAATAGGAAACTTACCTATGTCTCCATTCATTTTTTGGCAGCCATATCACACCCTGACATCTAATTGGCCTGTGGTCACCCAGACCAGCAGGTCTCCACCCCAAACCACAATCCTCTCCTCTCTGTGCTATCATATAGAAGTGCTCAAGGATTATATGTAAATAGCCTATTACATTTCATGTGTGGGTTTCAGCCTGTTACTCCCTGTCAGAGGCTCTTTTGAAGGCTAACTTTGTCACACACAGATCTCCCTCCTAGCTTAGTGTCATCCTTAATCTCACAGACAGGCTGCTGATGACTGGCACCAGGCTGAGGCCATCTGCAACCTGTCCCCAGTGGCCTTTTTTTGAATCTGACACTGATCTTCTCATGAGGAGGACTGGGCTCCAGGCAGGGAAAGTGCCCCATTTTCACCTGTGGCTAGAGGACCTGGGGGTCTACAGACACTGAAGACACATCATTTTTCCTGTTAATTTCAACCTTCCCTCAGCAAATCTTCCTGTAGGTGCTGCCTATGAAGTGATGATAGAAACCAAGGAGGTCTGAGGTATGGGTCGGAAAGAAGCCTGGAAAACTGTGAACTGGATCATTGGATATGAGTCAATTGTAGGATGAGGTGGAGAGCTGACCTTGAACCAGGAAAAAAAAATCTGCATGGATAGCAACTGTTGAAGGCCTACTGTATATCAAGCACTGTGTGACATTCTTTATTTAACTAAATAAGTATTCCTTATCTCAACCTTAGGTCAGGGAAGTACTGCTACTTTACCTATGAGGAACCTAAGGCTCACAGAGACTAGATGATTGCTAGTGACTAAGCTGAGATTCAGACCCAGGTCTTCCTGACTCTAGAGCTTGTGCCTGTTTCACATTAATTTGTCTGTTTTAGAGACGAGGTCTCACTCCATTGCCCAGGCTAGGTGCAGTGGTGAGATAATAGCTCACTGCATCCTCAACGTCGTGAGCTCAAGCAATCCTCCCACCTAGTCCCCTCCAAGTAGCTGGGACTATAGGTCTGCATCACCACACATAGCTAATGTTTTTGTATTTTTTTGTAAAGACCAGGTTTCACCATGTTGCCCAGGCTGGTCTTGAATTCCTGAGCTCAAACGACGCGTTGCCTCAGCCTCCCAAAGTGCTAGGATTATAGGCATGAGCCACCATGCCTGGCCGTTTGTAGAGGCAGGGTCTTGCTATGTTGCCCAGGCTGGTCTTGAACTCCTGGCGTCAAACAATCCTCCTGCCTCAAATTCCGAAAGTATGGGGATTACAGGAATGAGCCACCATGCCTGGCCTCATATGCTGATTTTCTGAAGGGGTGGAGTGTCTACTAAACATTCCCAGAGAACAAGCAGAGAAGGCCCTGACAGGTCCTTTAGCAAGAAACCCCTAGGGACAGAATGACCTACTAGCTTCTTCATAGGGATGAAAGGGTAGAAGAAAGAAGAACACCAGCCTACTAAGTGAGCACCCACTGCACACCCAGCCCTGGGCCCACGGGTGCTGTCTCAAGCAGGCAGGGCACCTTGGTGAAGGAGCTTCATGGCCATGCTGTCCAGTTCTTCCTCTGACACATTCCTGAGCTGCATCAAGGAGAGGAGGCTCAGCAGCAATGGTAGGTTCCCCAAGGCTGTGAAGAAGGAGGAGGGGTAGGCAGGAAGTCTGCTGCTCAGATCACCTAAAGGTCAGACACCCTGCCCTGCTTTAATGGCCCATAATAACAGGTTCAAAGTTTTCTGTTTCCTAAGAAGTCAGATGTTTTATTGGGATTTACCCCTATTTCTTTCTTCATTCAGGACAGATGTAACTACTAGGTGCCAGACATAGGTTGGTACCAAGAATTCATTATTTCATTTAATCCCATGAAAAAAAATGTGAAGCATGGATTGTTATTCCCATTTTGCACTTACAAAATTGAGGTTCAGAGAGGCTGAGTGACTTCTCCAAGTTCCCACAGCCAGAAAGTGGCAGGGCGCTATGGTCTGAATGTTTGTGTTCCTCCAAAATTCATGTTGAAATCTTAACCCCCATTGTGATAATATTAGGAAGTGAGGTCTCTGGTAGATGACTGAGGAGGGCAGAATCCTCATAAATGAGATGAGTGGCCTTTTGAAAGAAACTGTGAGTCACTCCCTCCCTCACCCCTTCTTCTTACACAGTAAGAAGACAAGCCATCATGCTGGTACATGCCTGTAACCCCAGCTACTCAGGAGTCTGAGGTTGGGGGATCGCTTGAGCCTAGGAAGTCAAGGCTGTGGGGGCCAGGGGAGAAGGAGGAAGAAAAGAGGAGGAGAAGAAAGAAAGGAGAAGGAGGGAAGGGATAAGGAGAAGTGAAAAGAGGAGGATAAGAAGGAGGAGGAGGAAAGAAAAAAAAAGAAAGAAAGAGAAAAAGAAAGAAAGAAAAGAAAGAAAAGAAAGAAAGAAAGAAAGAAAGAAAGAAAGAAAGAAAAAGAAAGAAAAGAAAGAAAGAAAGAAAGAAAGAAAGAAAGAAAGAAAGAAAGAAAGAAGCAAGCAAGCAAGCAGGGCATGGTGGCTCACGCCTGTAATCCAAGCACTTTGGAGGCCAAGGCGGGCAGATCACCTGAGATCGGGAGTTCAAGACCAGCCTGACCAACATGGTGAAACCCCGTCTTTAAAAAAAAAAAAAAAAAGAAAGAAAGAAGGAAAAATAAGACAGCCATTTATGAACCACGAAGTGGGACTTCACCAGACACCGAATCTTCCAGCACCTTGATTTTGGATTTCCCAGGCCCAAGAACTGTGAGAAATAAATTTCTGTCATTTATAAGTTACCCAGTCTATGGCCCAAACAGACTAAGACCCAAATCTGAATCCAATGCCCATGGACCTCCTACTTTATTTCCACTAAATCTTATGGTTCTTAACTAGTATTATCAGTTAAGCATGGCTTGTCCTTCCCTGAAAAGAAATAACTCATCTCCTCTTGACACCCTTAAACCTACTTCCAAACCCTCAGTCCTCTGTCAGGTAGCCACAGATTGCCTCTCGCTTAGCTTAGAAATTTAATTTTAAAATTCGGCTTCTGTAAAAATAGAAAAAAATGGGGCTGGGCACAGTGGCTCACCTCTGTAACCCAAACACTTTGGGAGCCTGAGGCAGGCAGATCTCTTGAGCTCAGGAGTTCGAGTCCACCCTGGGCAACATGGTAAAACCCTGTCTTTCCTGAAAACACAAAAATATTAGCCAGGTATGGTGGCACATGCCTGTAAGTCCCAGCTACTCAGGAGGCTGAGGCACAAGAATTGCTTGAACCTGGGAGGCGGAGGTTGCAGTGAGCTGAGATCTTGCCACTGCACTCCAGCCTGGGTGACAGATAAAATAATAATAAAATAAAATACATAAAATATTAAATCAATTAATAAATAAACCAATCCCAATTTCAGTGTCTTCATACTGTACCAAACATCAAGCTTCCTTGACTCCAGTGAGTACCATTCCAGATTTGGAAACTATTCTCCTGGATCTCACTGGGAGCTTCCAACACAACACAGATCCACCTCCCTCCCCAGACCCTGCAGACTGCTGCTACCTCCAGCTTCCTCCAGACTTCCCACTTTCTTCTTCCCACAGTGGGGCTGCCATTCTTGTGACAAACAACTCTGAGCACATGCTGCACAGGGTGGGGACATGCACGCACACATCAAACACACCTATTCATGTTAAACATTTGCACATCAAACCAAGCTTGTGGTACACCCACTCTGCAGTGAGAGAAAGGAGGTGAGGTTTAGCTTGATACCGCAATGGCCTGACTTTTCTTTTTCAGCTAAGACCCTGGTTCTTTCTCCTGGAACAGACCTAACAAAGACAGAGATGCCCATTCTTGACTGGCTTTCAGGTCGAAGTGTGCCCACAGCACCTGCAGACTGACCTCCTGATGGGGAGGCCCCATGCTCCACTAGCAGACGCTGCAGGATCAGCAGGAAGTGGCCTCGGATAAGACCGCCCACTTGGATATCCTCATTCTTCCTCAGGAAGGTCCTCAGGCTAATCAGTACCTTGCGAGCTGTGTCCACTGGGCTGGAATAGATTAGGTCCTGAGCAGGAGAGAAGAAAGCCAGAGATCAGAGGGTACTGCAGTTGGAAAGTGACAATGAGGAATAGAGGAGCAGGAAAAGGGCCCAGAATGATAGTGTCAAAAAAACTGGGTAATCTCTCTCTTACTAAGCACCTGTTATGTATCAAAGGCTCTCTAAGTGCACTGACACCTCACAACCACCCCTTAGAATAGATGCATCCTATTAAATCCATCCCAAACAGGAGAAAACAGAGGCTCAGTGAGATGACATGACTTGCTAAAGGTCATATAAGCCAGTGGCACAGACAGAATTTGAATGCAGGTCTCCCAACTCCAAGTCCAAAGCTCTATTTTCCAGGATGCCTCCCTCTTGCAAATGGAAGGATTAGGGTCAAGAGGTTGTTTTCAGGACGGGGAACCTGAGTATGCCTTAAAGGAGAAGAGGAGAGAGTGATGATGTCACTAGGCAGGAAGAGTATAAATTAGGACAGATT
This sequence comes from Alouatta palliata, assembly GCA_004027835.1. Classification (NCBI taxonomy): domain Eukaryota; kingdom Metazoa; phylum Chordata; class Mammalia; order Primates; family Atelidae; genus Alouatta; species Alouatta palliata. Next base: position 47,396 of record PVKV010015381.1, read on the forward strand.
CAGTGCACAGAAAGGGAAGTGAGGACCAGGTCAGGCTCCTTCTCTACCAAGGCATCTGGCTGTCTCTTCCCCAAGCTATAAAGGCCATAGGCTCAGAAGATGTGAAAGGACACTGGTTTTGTTTTTTTTTTTTCCCTTGATCTTCTTTTTAAAATTTTTTTTCTTTTTTCACACATCCCCACTGGGGAAGGACATTGCTTTTTATTTTGCTTTCAGAGTTATTTTAATGAGTATCTGTTAAAGACAAAGCCAGTCAGAAGCTGCACCAGAGGCTACCCTACTGATAGCTCCTGGCACCTACCAGCTCAAAGAAGCCAATTCCTTTGGACAGGCTAATGTGCTGGGCCAGTTTGGACTGAGTGCTATGAATCCAAGGTCACACAGACTTCCTCTCCAGGGAGGAGAGCTCCTGACAGAGAGATATGGCTACAATGCACCTGGCCAGACAAACCCAAGTGTGCTGATCACTGGGCAGAAGGAGAGGGATGGGGTCACAGGGATGTCTAAGTTTGGCTCTTAGAAACCTCCACAGTTGCTGGAAAAAATGACTATAATATCAGTAACAACCACTCAGTTAGGACCTAATAATGTCAGGTACTACATTGTTTATACAATAGCTGTATATTTGTTTATACATTATTTATATCTCTGTAATAACTCTTCCAGGTAGGTGTCAAATGAGAAAACTGGGGCAGGCTAATCAGTTTACGTATCAAGAAAGTAATAAAGTTGTAAATTCTATTGCACTGTGAGTTAATGAAGGGAAGGGATGAGGTCTACTTCATCTTCGTTACCTTGTAAGGACTTAGAAAACATCTCTGGAAAGGGTCACAGAATGGGAGGGCTACAGAGAATCTAGGTAATTTTTTCCAATACTTTTACTTTACAGAGTATGAGGCTGAAGCCCAGTGGGAAGGGAGGGGCATGATTTGCCCAGGGTCACAGAGCCCAAGCTCAAACCGGTTTCCTGGTCTTGCGCCTTCATCAACACATCACTGCCCCACTGCCACTAGTCCCTCAGAAATCTGAGTTAATGAATGTTAAGGGAATAAAAGGAAAGGGGCTACTCAGCTTTGGATAGCTATGGTGAATGCTGGAGGAAAAGGAATGTGTGGACCCCACCATTATGGGTCAGTAGGAAGGCTCTGGGCAAAACCATGGCTTAATCTGTAGACTCTGCTCTCCAGAGCTGTCCAGAACTCTCTGGGATTAGACAGTCCAGAGTGACCTGGCCATGGAGGAAATAGAGCTTCTGTGATGTCATTGTTCCTTCACAGCTAAACAACCTACATGAAAGACCACCCATTAATAAGAATGGCAATTAATAGCTTTGTTTTCAGCTGTTAATTACCCCATCAAAACCAGAAATTGGTATCAACACATTTAAAAAAATTTTTTTTTTTTTGAGACAGAGTCTTGCTCTGTTGCCAAGGCTGGAGTGCAGTGGTGCAATGTCAGCTCATTGCAACCTCCGCCTCCCGAGTTCAAGTGTCTCGATGCCTCAGTCTCCTGAGTAGCTGGGACTACAGGCACTTGCCACCATGCCTGGTTAATTTTTTGTATTTTTAGTAGAGATGGGGTTTCACCATGTTATCCAGGATGGTCTCGATCTCCTGACCTCAATATCGACCTGCCTCTACCTCCCAAAGTGCTAGGATTACAGGCATAAGCCACCGCGCCCAGCCCAACACATATTTTTAGACTCCGTTTCCCTCTTGTGGCTAGAAGCTGGGAAGAAATGGTAAGAATTATATATCTAAACAGACAACAAAGTGGTTCCTCGCTGTTCTTTTTTACCATTGATGTCTCTAGAATCTAATTTAGTGAAAAACTTACTAACACTGGGCTCTTAGTCATAGCCATGACCCTTATTAACTATATGACCTTGGGCAATTCAACTAGCTTCTCTGAGATGAACTTTTTCTGGTTCACAAGCAGAGTTAATGATTAGTGAATGACTGATTAGTGAATGACATTAGCCCACTAATGTGAAGCAAACCAAGAGTGTTCCTACATACTATCTCGTCTACCCTCATGTTATGTCCATTTTCTGTGGGAGGAAACTGAAGTTCAGATTAGCCTCTATCTTCCTAGTCCTCTATGCAGCAACCCATCTTGAAGGCCACTCCTTCCTGTTAAGTTCTACCACAAGACTCCTCTCTGCCCTGACCCCACCACCTCCAGAAAGGAGAGCTGATGAGAATGGTGCACATTCAAGGACAAGGATTGAGTCACCAGGATAAAGGGTGGGACATCTACTCCAGCTTCCCTGGGACATAGACTCTAAGGATTTGGTCTCCTGAGATTCACTTTGTTTGGTTTGCTTCTTTTAATACTTAACATCCTGTGAAGTTACTGGCCTAGCACACAGCCTTCAGTTAGTGAGGGACTCTCCATTCTAGGAAGAACCAGGCTGAGAAAGGGAATTTGGGAGAGGAGATAATGAGCTCCATTTTAAGCAGAAATGTCAAATAGATGGTTGACTTCATGGGTCTGAGCTCAGGAGAGAGGTCTGGGATGGGGCAGAGATTTGAGTCATCACCATACAGGCAGGAGGCAACCAAAGCCATGGGTGCGAATGAAACAACGCAGGGAGAATAAATAGACTGGGTAAGTAAAAAAAGAGCCTCAGACAGAACAACTGATAGAGAGTCAAAATCTGGATTTTAATATTTTGATTCCCAACTCTTGTGACCATGAGTAAATCTCTCTAAGCCTATGTTTCATGTATTTAAAAAGAAAAAATGGCAGGGCACAGTGGTTTATGCCCATAATCCCAACACTTTGGGAGGCCATGGTGGGAGGATCACTGGAGCCCAGAAATTTGAGACCAGCTTAGACAACATGACAAAACACTGTCCCTACAAAAAATACAAAAATTAGCCAGATGCAGTAGCACATACCTGTAGTTTTAGCTACTTGGTCTTGAACTCCTGACCTCAGGTGATTCACTTATTTCAGCCTCCCAAAGTACTGGGATTACAGGCATGAGCCACCACATCCAGCCAATTCTAGCTACTTGGGAGGCTGAGGCAGGAGGACTGCTTGAGCCCAGGAGATTGAGGCTGCAGTGAGCCATGATCCTGCCACCATACTCCAGCCTGGGCAACAAAGCAAGAAAAAAAAATAAGATATAGTCATGCTGTATCTTTTCAATGTTTCAATATACAAATGCCACTATGTTACATTTGTCTGTTACAGTAACAGGCTGTACATATTTATAGCCTAGGAGTATCAGGCCATCCCATATAGCCTAGGTGTGTCATAGGCTAGACCATCTAGATGTGTGTAAGTGTACTCCATGATGTTGACACAACCACAAAAATCAACTAACACTGTGTTTCTCAAAACGTATTCCCATCATTAAGCAATGCATGACTGTATTGTCACTACTATCCCTAAGTATATCAGAGGACCTAAATTTGTTGTTTTTTTGTTTGTTTGTGTTTTTTTTGAGATAGAGTCTCACTCTGTTGCCCAGGTTGGAGTGTAGTGGCGTGATCTCAGCTCACTGCAACCTCCATCTCCTGGGTTCAAGTGATTCTCCTGCCCCAGCCTCCTGAGTACCTGGGATTACAGGTGTGCACCACTACGCCCAGCTAATTTTTGTATTTTGAGTAGAGATGGGGTTTCACCATGTTTGCCAGGCTGGTCTCGAACTCCTGACCTCAGGTGATCCACTTGCCTCAGCCTCCCAAAGTGCTGGGATTACAGACGTGAGCCACCACACCTGGCTGAATTCATTATTTTTTTTTTTTTATGAAATAGACTTAGGTCTATCCATACCTATAATTCAGTTTGGTCATAAATATTTATAAGTGTTAGGGACAAGCTGCCTCAGAAAATCCCCTGCGTCCAAGTTGACCTCTTCCTCCTACTCTGATTGTTCTGCAGCTGCATTTCTGAACTCCTACCTAGGTGCCACATCAAGGCTGCCAGATGTGCTACAATTAAACAAAGCCTGATTACAGCCATCTGGGCAGCTTGAGGGAGGACAGGGAAAACAGTGTTTGCTATCCATACTTGTAAATTCCTGTTTGACACATACCGGTAAAATCCTGGGTTCTTTTTTAAAAACTGCTGCCACCAAAGTCACAGGACGATGTATTGTAAGTCTGTCACAAGTTAACCAACTATCTCTCTGCCTGTTACAAGCTGATAGATTATCTCGGTCCTGAAATTCCCTTATGCCCCTCTCACCCCATATAAATCCCTCATTTTGTAAGCTCAGGGCTGCCTCCTCTGACTGTTATGGGGCAGCCCGGAAGGTTAATAAAACATGCTTTCCCGACTTGGGGTCTTTTCTCCTTTCTCTCAGCTAACCTTACAATAAGTACCTACTATGTGTGAGAAACTGACCCCGAATATTTCATCTGGTGAAGAAAATCTAGTATCTTAGCTCTGTCCCCTGCTACTCTAATTTGTTGTTCAATGTGCTTTGTTGAGTGGAAGGAAAAAAAAGGGGAGTTAAAGCCAGTGTGTTGGAAATTGCAGACATGAGGCAGTTTACCTTATCTAATCAACCCATATAATTACTGATGGGAATTTCAGTAACGTCTTACTTCATTAAAAAGTATTGACAGCCTGGGCAACGAGGTGAAACCCCATTTCTACTAAAATACAAAAATAAAAAATAAAAAATTAGCTGGGCGTGGTGGCGTGCACCTGTAGTTCCAGCTACTCAGGAGGCCAAGGCAGGAGAATTGCATGAAGGGGAGAGACGGAGGTTGCAGTGAGCCGAGATCATGCCACTGCACTCCAGCCTGGATGACAGAGTGAAACTCTGTCTCCAGGAAAAAAAAAAAAAAGTATTAGGACATCTGACAATTCTAGGTATGCCTGAGCAAGTATGTTGCACATGTAATATTATCATGTGAGTCATGGCAAAAAAAGAGGAGGAGTCCTTCTGCCATCAGATATTCCCATCTACATGTCCCAGGAGTTTCCTTTGACCTTAAACCTGTTTTAGCAGAGTCTGCTTGAGAGATTACAGGGAGGTGAGAGGGGATGGTGACTAAGATCTGCATTTTATAGTGTCATCTCCTAGGGGGAAGAGAGGCACACATCTCTCAGTGCATAGACTTCCATTAGACTTAGAGAAGAGTGTGGATTTAAAGAAGCCAGGCACCTGCGAGTAGAAGAGACCTCCTCACTCACATGGAGACAGTAATAAATCCAGAGGTGGGCTAAAGCAGCTATGGGTGCCTTGACCTCAGTAAAATGGCACCCAGAGAGAAAAGGCCCATTATTCCTTTTTTTTTTTTTTTTTTTGAGACAAGAGTCTTGTTTGGTTATCAGGGGCAAAGCTTGAGGGCAGTGGTGCGACCTCTGCTCACTGCAAACTCTGCCTCCTGGGTTCAAGCAATTCTCCTACCTCAGCCTCCCGAGTAGCTGGGACACAGGCACATGCCACCATGCCCAGCGAATTTTTGCATTTTAGTAGAGATGGGGTTTCACCATATTGGCCAGGATGGTTTCGATCTCTTGACCTGGTGATCCGCCCACGTCAGCCTCCCAAAGTGCTGGGATTAGAGGCATGAGCCACAGCATCTGAAGGTCCACCATTTCTGAATGTAGAAATGAATGAGTGGTCACCTACCAGCAAGATGAGCAGGATGCTGGGGATGCTTCTGAGCAACTGGAACACGACTGCTAAGCTGGTAGGAAGGGTGGGCTGCCCAGCAGAGGTGACATCATCAAGTTCCTCATAGCTGCTCTCTTCCCAGGAGAACCAAAGTTCCAGGACACGGTGCCCAAACCTACTCATGAGCTCTGGATACAACAGAAAGAACCTGAGCAGGAGTGGATGGTGGGTATAGACTAGCTGCAGGTCTGGGATGCCCTCTAGGAATTTTCTGATTGCACTGACCACAGTCTGGAGGCAAAAGAAGGAAAGGAGTTAATGTACCTTGCAGAGGACCCAAGAGACCCCAACATGGGCAAGACATGACTAGGAAAAATGTACTGGCATCTCAGTATTCCAGGACTCCTTGGCTGGCTCATCCCAAGGCACTCCAGTGAGCAAATACCATTGAACTTACCTTATAACAGAAGTTCTCAACTAGGGGTGATTTTGCTCCCATGGGACATTTGGTAAAGTCTAGAGAGATTTTTTACTATCTTGATTAGGGGGAATGTTACTGGCATCTAGTGGGGAGAGAGCAGGGATGCTGGTAAATATCCTACAATGCCAGGAAAGCCTATCACACACACAAAAAATAATCTGGTGCAAAATGTTAATAGTGCCGAGGTCAAGAAACCCAGTTTGATGATGGTACCACAGTGGGTTGTAATTGTCAGTGTGCATGTCTACCTCCTACCTAGAATGAAAGCTGCTTGAGGGTAAGGACTGTGGCAGATTACTTTGTGCAATTACCATAGAGCCTGGCACAGAAAAGGTGAAGGAGAGATATTCTGAATAATTTCTTACTTCTCACAAACCTACCTCTTCCCATTGCACATATAACAATGTTCAAATTCCTTAGCATGAGGCTGGGAGCGGTGATTCACGCCTGTAATCCCAGCACTTTGGGAGGTCGAGGCTGGCAGATCACTTCAGGTATCGCGAGTTCGACACCAGCCTGATCAACAGGGAGAAACCCTATCTCTACCAAAAATACAAAATTAACTGGGCATAATGGCGCATGCCTGTAATCTCAGCTACTCGGGAGGCCGAGGAAGGAGAATTGCTTGAACCCAGGAGGTAAGGTTGCAGTGAGCCGAGGTAACACCATTGCACTCTAGCCTGGACAACAAGAGCGAAACTCCATCTCAAAAAAAAAAAAAAAAAAAAACC
>PVKV010015382.1:0-54081 GCA_004027835.1 Alouatta palliata
TCTCCCTCCCTCCCTCCCTCCCTCCCTCCCTCCCTCCCTCCCTTCCTTCCTTCCTTCCTTCCTTCCTTCCTTCCTTCCTTCCTTCCCTCCTTCCTTCCTTCAGTCTCACTATCTCCCAGGTTGGACTGCAGTGGCACAATCATGGCTCACTGCAGCCACAAACCCCTGGGATCCAGTGATCCTCCTTCTTCAACCTCCCGAGTAGCTGGGACTACAGGGGTGCACCACCACACCTGGCCTTGTCTTTCTTTTCTGACAGCTGGTGCTACTCTCTGACAGTACCAACCAATATATCATAGACCTCTGCACTATTTGGATTTTATTCCGGACACCTGAACTAAGGGTAGAGAAGGAAGAAAGAAAGAAGAAAAAAGAATTTCATGACCACCACACTCTCCTGTGAAAGTTCTACCTAGTGGATATATTGTTTATGCATCACATGAATCAGCCTATAACCTAGAATGAAGCCACCTGTGCACCACAAATGCTCTTTTATCGCGTGGGGTTAATGTCTGCAGTGCTGGGCAGCACTGTAATTTGAATACAGGATTTGATGTGATAATATGTCACAGCAAATGTCAAATTAGGAAGGCTGTGTACACACTATTACTATGTATAGATAGGTATGTATGAAAGAGTTGGAAACTTACCTGTGTAACAAGGTATTTTAAAACAGAGAGAAGGACGCAGAGCCGGTGGTTGGAAGCATCAGCATGGGCTGGCGCTCCTTGAACCTTGCTCCACCGCTCACAGGCATGTTTCCTAACCTTAGCCATTCACAGCTGGATAATGCTTTGTAGTGGGGGCTGTTCTGTGTATTCCTCTACCCACTAGATGCCAGGCATGCAACCCCTCGTTCAGGTTATTTTAGAGTATGTGTAGGAAAGGACAGCTGTTACAGAAGCAAGCCCAATTCTATAGCTTCAGAAAGTGGGTGCCTATGAATCAAGAACTAACTACAACTCAGCAAATTCATTTCTGGGCTGGGGGAAGGAAGCCTGGGAGTTGGACACAAGAGTTAGTACTTAACCCCGAGAACATCTCAAAACCAACCTTCCCTTGCCTCCAAAATGGCTTCTAGCTTCTGTCCTCAAGAATAGCCTCCATTTCTCTACTATTGAGATAAGGGGTAAGAAGACAATAAAACATTCTGACAACCTGTGGGGATTAGCGCAGACTCCCTAGAGAAACTCTCTTGACCAGAAGGCTGTAACTTGCTTTCCAAAATGGATTTTTGATGACTACGGAGTGTATGTTACATAGTAAACATGGACATTATTTATGCCCCTGGACAATGTCCATTTGATTTTCCTTTGGGAAATTCATCCACGTGTTTTGGTCACATAGTTTGGTTAAATGACCGAGTCTTCAGCTCTAAGGGATCGCTTTAAGTCAATCAGCACCTTCCCTCTTGTCTGGCCGCAGCGAATAGTTCAGAGATGAGTGTGTTGCCCAATGCAAACCAGTGAGACAGAGTAAATACTAGGCATTGTTGAGAAGGTGAGGATTACTCAGAATGTGGTAGAAAACTAGGTGTTGCTGAGTGAAGTCCTGAGGTTGAGAACTGTGGCAGCCATGTTGCTGCCATGAAAGGAATGGGCCTGATGGAAAGGAAGCACTAAGAGATAGGAACAAGATTTCATTCCTGGATCAAACTGTACCTGGAGTGGGCCCAATCTGGACTACTCTTTTAATGTTTTCATTTTGAAATTTGAGCCAGGATATGAATTTTCTATCACTTGCAATATAAGGGATCATAAGAAATACTATATAGGCAGAAAAATTTTAGAAATGTGTATAGATGAAACATGAAACTCAGCAATACAGTTAGCTCTATGGTGAGGCACTGGGAATCTGCTTTCCATTGTGTATACAAATGAACTGTTTTCATTTTTTTGTTTGCTTTTTACTGTGTGTGTAAATCTTTGTCAATTAACAAAAGTCACTAATTTTAAAAAACAAAGATATGCCAAATTGGTGTTTGCCAAATTTAGGACTAGTTACATCCAGCTCACCTTGAGACTTGCCAAATCAGATTCTCTGGGAAAACCTCTCCTGGAGGATCTGATTTGGCAGGTCTGAAGAGAACCAAAGAACCTATATTTTTTGAAGTTCTCCAGCTGATTCTGATAACTAGCCAAATTAAGACATCACTCTGGCATAATTCTCAACCCTGGCCGCACGTTAGCATTCCCTGGGAAACCAGAGATACTCACAGAGCTTCCAAAGATAGATCTGCCCCAGAAAAATTTCATAAGGCTTCAAGGAATAGTATCTTATCAAAGCTCTGGAGTTAAACATTTTAAAAATTGGATAATACCAACTGTTGGTGAAGTTGTATGAGAGCAACTGGAACTCCTCTACATAGCCGGCAGAAATATAAATTGATAGAGACATTTTAGAAACGTTTGGCAGTATTTACTGAAGCTAAATATATGCCTTCCTTCTGGCCCAGCCATTACACTCCTAGAATTGAGTGGATATGACATGTGCAAGATTATTTACAGCAGCTTTATTCATAATAACCAAAAAATGGAAATCATCCACATGTCCATCAATAGTAGAATGAATAAACTGTTGTATATACATTCATTAAGATACTACACAGTATATATTACATATGGTATATATAATATAAAAGTACAAACTAATTTTATATATGGCACCAATGAATCACACATATTCAGCAAAAAACGCAGATGTATAAGAGTACAGATTGTATGATCTTATCCATATGAGTTCAAGTGCAAGCATAACCAGCCCATGGTGACTGAAGTCAGAATGGGGGTTACCTGCGAGGAGGGCATCTGGGGAACTAGAAATGTTCTGTATCTTGATCTGTTGGTGTTTCCAAGTAGGTGTAAATATTCATCAAGCTTTGATGTAAAAATCCTTGTAAAAATTCATCAAGCTTTACACTTAAAACTAGTGCACTTTACTGGATATATGTCATAGCTCAGTAAAAAGTAAAAAACAAGTAGGAAAAAAATGACATGAATGTGCAGCCAGAGTTGGAAAGCCCCGTTCTAGAGCCTCCATCATCAAAAGGGCATTTAACAAAAGGCCACACTCTGCTTGGTTTATGGAATGTACCTTGTCTCTCTTATTTCTCTGAAGTCCTTCTTTCAATGGTCTGCCATGAAAAGTGGCCTTCCTGTGTCATTCATTCCCCCTGGCCTGGGGGCAATGGGAAGGAGTTAATTAAATGTTCTAAATATTAATATACTTGCTAACTTCCATTTTTACTTACAAGAATTTCTTATGCAATAATACCACTGGAAAAGATAACTCAAATCCAACCTTTATCTGTGTATCTTCCTTTCCTGTGATATTTTCTTTTTTTCTTATTTTTTTTTTTTTTTGAGCTGGAGTTTCACTCCTGTTGCTTAGGCTGGAGTGTAATGGTGCAATCTGGGCTCACCGCAACCTCCACCTCCTGTGTTCAAGTGATTCTCCTGCCTCAGCCTCCCAAGTAGCTGGAATTACAAGGTATGACTCACCATGCCCAGCTAATTTTGTATTTTTAGTAGAGACAGGGTTTCTCCATGTTGGTCATGATGGTCTCGAACTCCCGACCTCAGGTCATCCACCTGCCTCAGCCTCCCAAAGTGCTGGGATTACAGGGGTGAGCCACCACACCCGGCTCGCCTGTGATATTTTCTAAACTGTAATACAGATAATACATTGCTTTTTTTCATATTGTATGGTGAAGAGATTCCTTGGCATCCTAGGCTGAAAGTGAAATTCATTTAAAAATATCTCCCCCTGCCTTCAAATGATGGTCACAGCTATCTGACTGGGAAGCCAATTACATTACAGCCCCTGCTCCAGTACATCTTAATAGAGTGCTGTACCTCAGCAGGGAACCAGAGTGCGGCTGACACTCCCGGCCCAAGGCTAGCAGGGGCTTCTCGGCCATACCTAGTGCCAGTATCTGAAATAAAAGCAAGCAGTTAAATCTTCCCTTCAGATTGAAGGTTCCCATCCAGTGTCTAGAATGAATTAAAATCCCATTCAAGATTGAGATTATAAAATTATTAAGATTTCCAGTATTTATGGTTGGAACCTTCTTTTTCAAGTAGTGGGTTCATCTCTGATCCTAGAAAATATCCTTTTCTTTATTCTGACAATAATCATCACAAACTACTCTGTACAAAGCAAGATTTTAAAGCAAGTTAAGATCCAGCTTTTATCCTAATGGGATTTATCAGGGACACATGACATCTGCAAAAGGAAATATATCATGGTACAGACTACATCAAGGGTATGTATATATATTTTTAAAGAGAGTTCAAACAAAGTGGCCTGAAGGTTCAGAGTGGCTGGGATCACTTACGATTAGGAGGAAATAACCAGAAACCACCCTTGCCAGTCTCTGCCCATGCCATATTTACGTAAAGAGCAGTTAGAGGGCAAGAATGATGGAAAAGCAATTGAAACCCTACTGGATCCTGGGAGAATGTCAAAGGAAATACAAGAGATTGGTTGCAGCAAATCTCATCCTCCTCCATTTCTCTCTATCTCCCACGCACTCTGGCTAGAGAGTGGGAGAGGCTGTGATGACCCCAAGCCAATTACTCTTGTCCTGTAACAGATGGCTTAGGTCAGCCTCTACTGTAAACCTTTGATGTTGTTCCTCCCCCTTTCTCTCCATTCACCAAAACAATAAAAAGTCTAAGGTCTGGAGCTTAGATGGTACTGATGCTGTGATTAGCCTGAGCATTGTATCTTCATTTAATTTTCATTGCCACCCTCTAAGTTGGATGTAACTCATGTACAAGTTACAGATGAAGAAACCAAAGCACAGGAGTCAAGTAGCATGCCGTATTCTCAGCGCTGGTGTATGGTAGACCCAGAACCTTATCCTGGACTTCAAGCCCATGCTGAGATTGTAAGTGTGAGCTCCATGGAAGCTTTCTCCAAAGACAGCCCTCCAGCCTGTAGCTGTCCAGGGCACTGCTGCTGAAGAAAGATGTCCATGACCGCAGGAGCTCACACTTACAATCCATATTCTCACTTAGCCTCAAACTATTTGATATTAGTATGTTGTCTTCGATTTTTATTTATACCTGTTCGTGCCCGTGTGCCTGCCATCTCTTCACCCCCATCATAAGCTATTGAGGACAGAGACTATGATTTCCAGGACCCGCTAGAAATCTGATATTGTCAGGCTGCCTGGACCAGAGTACGGGTTCAGTAAACACCTGATTCCCTTTCCCATATTCCCTCTTGCCGCTGGTGCCTAGCACAGTGCTATACATGTACTTGGTACTCCAAAAACAGTACCTAAATCGAGGACAGTAAGGATACAAATTTATTTCAGAATTTTAGGCATAAGTTCTACATACCACTTTCATTTCTCTAACTACATTTTACATATTTTGTGCTGCAAAAAATAATAAATAATGACAGGAAGGTTTATTACAGAACTTTCAGATGAATTATGTCAGACTAATAGCAATCTTGCCCCAAAGCATCATCTGATCTAATGCGTTAGTATGATTACTCTCAGCCTTTGAGTGAATTTAAATCATGCTTTTCTTTCTCTCTCTTAGTAAGAGCAATCATTAATCTGTTCATGGAGCAAGACAAATGGAACTGGAAAAATAGACTCACATGCCACAGAATATGACTAATGATCAAAGAGAGAGACTGGCAATACCCACAGAGGTCTGCCCTCAGCTCACAATTCATTCCCTTAGCTCATCCCCACTCGCCCTCACCACATGGTCTGTGTGCTTGGGGATCTGTGCTCTGTCACATGTAGCAGGAGCTTCTGGGTCTCCTGCTCAGACTCTGCTGCTGTAAATCATTGCTCCTCAGAGCAGAGTGTTGTGTGCCAAGATTGGAATTGCCAGTATGCAGAATCCAGAAGACAAGCTTCTGCCTTAGACTTCGCCTTTGGATCTGAAAAGCACTCTTGTAAAAAGGGTATTTCAGTGTTGGGAGTCCAAGGCTTGATAAGATGAGGGTTGCAGCATCATGACTAAGTCAGGTAAATGGACCCTCAGATGACCATGAGATTACCTTACACGGCATGGGATGTAGGTTCCTACCTTACAGAAACAGGGGTTCTGTGATCAGAGGAGCACTTCAGAAGCTAAAGAAGCACTTAGACACCCTCCCCTGAAATATTCCTTGTTAATCAATTAAGTCAAGGCATTTTGGTGCAATGATGATTCCTTAGGGATTATATATATTACTTCTCCTCATCTTCTCTGCCCTGCAGCCTAAACCCTAGGCCTCTCCTGACTTCTTGGTGTTTTGCACCAAACTAAGAGCTAAATCCACCAAATGCTACCACTAATTAACATTTATGAAGCACTTACTAAAGCCAGGCACTGTTCCAGCTCTTTGTATTAGCTTATTTAATTCTCACAACTACTCTATAAGGTAGGCTGTATATTTCCCTCTAATTAATGGTTGAACAAATGGAAGCACAGAGAAGTTTGGTAACTTGCTCAAGGTCAAAGAGTAGGTAAGTAGTAGAGTTGAGATTCAAACCTAGATGAGCATAGCCCTGGAGCCCACTTCTTAAACTCTATAATATGGCTATGGTGAGAAAGAGCAGTAGGTAGAGATGTCAGAAGACTCAGAGGCAGAGGCATATAAAGGGAGAGGGAGAAGATTGCCATAGCTTCTAGTAGCCACTCCTTGCTCCCAAAGATGAGATCCATACAGTCTGAGTCTGTGACTTGCTTTGACCCATAGAATGTAGCAGAAATGACATTGTATATGTTAGAGGCCTAAGCTTTCAGAACTACAATAGCTTCTGCTTTTTCCCTTTGGAAACCAAGTGTAAGAAAGTTTAGGTTATCCTGCTGGAGAGAGAGGCCATATGGAGAAGCCCTGGAGAATGAGACAGCTCACAGAGCAAGAGGCCATGTGGAGAAGGCCTGGAGGTGGCACGCCTCATGAGCAACAGGCCACACACAGAAGGCCTGGAGGATGAGTCACCCTGTGAAGTGAGAGGCCACATGGAGAAGCCTTGGAGGTTTAGTCACCTCGTGGAGCAAGAAGCCACGTGCAGAAGTCCTGGAAGTGAGACGCCTCATGAAGCGAGATACCTTGTGGAGCAAGAGACCGTGTGAAAGAACCCTGGGACTCACCAGCTGACAGCACAAAGATCCCCTTGTGTGAGAGATGCCTTCATGAACTTCTCATCCAGCCCAGCTGCAGCCACATGGAGCCATATGTGTGACCCCAAGTGAGACCAACAAAAGAACTGCCCTGTCACCCTGAGAAGTGTTAGGAATGCAAGGCACTAGGTTTTGGGGTAGTTTGTTACATAGCAGCAGATAACTGATACAGATGGTTTGAATTCCTTGACCTCAAAGTTCCTGAAAGTTGATGACTCAGTAAAGTTGAAATAAACACATTTGGCTGAAACAGAGTTGGTGTTGGAAAAGACCAGAAGGTAAGGGTAGTGCAAGATGAGGAGGGCTTTCAGTGCCACAGCAAGGACTTTGAACTTTAACTGGTAGGTTCTGAAGCTGTCCTAGGAGGAAGTGCATGAGAAGATAGATTTTTAGGAAGACCCACATCACAGCAGCATATAGATCAGACATGTGGGCATGCAGAGCAGATGTGAGAGAGAAGGAGGCATGGAGACCTGATTGCTGAGCCAAAAAGATGCAGCTGAAAATTACGGAGCAACAAGCTACTGAATGCAGAATTAAACATTCAGTCCTCCAGACACAGATGTAAGCTGCTTTAACTACAGCCTTCTCTGTATCAACTCTTCATGTTTTCCAACTATGATGTTTTTACTTTGAAAAATCTATGAGAGAATACATGGTATGTGGTTAAGAGCCTGAGATGTGAAATAAAAAAATCCTAGCTTTAAATCCCTTCTCTCACCTTCTAGCTGTGTAACTCTGGGCAAGTTACTGAACCTTGCTGTATCCTAGCTGCTTCATCTGTGTAAAGGATGTAATGATACTTGTCTCCCAGGGGTCATGCGAAGATAGAAAGAGACTATGTCTGGTGCATTTACTTTTGATAAGTGGCTAAGTGCTCAAGCAACACAAATACTCAGATGATTACTTGTGTTTCATGAACAGTCCAGGCTGGGAGTTTCAGGTTGAGGGTGGGGTGGCTCTTTTTCACATCTTCTTGAAAGAATTCATGGTAAGAGCTGTCTTCAGTGTATCCCTTCCAAGGCTATTCTGGCCACTGCCATTCCAGAAAGAAGAGAAGAAGAGAGCATAAAGGAGCCCACCTAAAATGTTTTATGGGGCGGGACCAGAAATGGCACACGCTTCTACTTGCATTCCATTGGCAAGAACACATGGCTTATCAGCTGCCCACGGAGCTAAGGAATCTCAGCTAGAATTCCATCCAATAGAAGATAGAGGGAAGAGAAGAGCGGGGTATTGGTGAGTGTCACAGAGTTGCTAAACCAACCTGATTGCACATATCTACCACCAGACCACACGCCATGCCAGTTCAATCATCATCCCTTGGGACGCGGCCTCGGCATCACAGTTTGTAAGATCTCCTGAAGTAACTCTAATGTGCAGCAAAGTTTGAGAACCACTGGCTTAAGCCACCATTACGTGGATTTTCTATTGCTTGCAGCTGAAATCATTTCTAACTTACAGGTTTTCAGGGGTGGTGCTTCTCAGCCTTGTATGAACATTAGAATCACCTGGAAAGGTTTAAAACCATTTCAAGCCTGGGCAACGTGGTGAAACCACATCTCTACAAAAATTTGCCTGGTGTGGTGGTGTGCCTGTGGTCCTAGCTACTTGGAAGGCCAAGGGGAGAGGATCATGATACCAGGAGGTTGAGGCTGAAGTGAGCTGTGATCAGACTACTGCAGTCCAGCCTGGGGGACAGAGCAAGTTCTTGTCTCAAAACAAACATAAAACATTTTAATGGTGGGCCAGTAATGCTGGTATTACTGTTGTAATCCCAGCACTTTGGGAGGCTAAGGTGGGAGGATTGATTGAGATCAAGAATTTAAGACCAGCCTGGGGAACATAGTGAGACCCTCATCTCTTAAAAAATATATTTTTTTAATTAGTGGGCCTGATAGTTGGGAGGCTGATACAGGAGGATCAATCAGAAGGTTGAGGCTGCAGTGAGCCATGATCACACTACTGCACTCCAACCTGGACAACAGAGTGAGACCCGTTCTCTAAATAAATAAACAAGCAAACTTCAATGCCCAGGCTGTACTCCAGACCAATCATATCAGCGTTTCTAGGGGTGGGACTCAAGCATCTGTAATTTTTAAAGTTCTCCAGGTGATTCTGATGTGTAGGCAAATTTAGGAACCCTCATGCTCCAAAAATGGTTAAACTGTTGAGACTTACCTCCTGCACACCTCTCTGTCTTATGGGTTAAGACTGCACTTCTCAGCCTGGCACGGTGGCTCACCCCTGTCATCCCAACGCTCTGGGGGACTGAGGCAAGGGGATCCCTTGTGTTCAGGAGTTTGAGACTGGCCTGGACAACACAGTGAGACCTCATCTCTACTAAAAATTTTAAAAATTAGCCAGGTGTGGTAGTACACAACTGAAGTCCCAGCTACTCAGAAGGCTAAGGCAGGAGGATCTCTGAGAGATGGAGGCTGCAGTGAGACATGATCTGGAACCCAGTCTCGTGATAGAGCAAGACCCCATTAAAAAAAAAAAAAAAAAAAAAAAAAAGACTGCACTTCTCAAACTGTGATGAGTAAAGGAACTTTCTGGGGTCCTTGTTAAAATGCAGACTCTGATTCAGTAGGTCTAGGGTGGCACCTGAGATTCTGCATTTCTAACAGGCAGTCCGGGGAGGCTGACCTACCAGTTTATGGTCTCTACTTTGAGTAGCAAGGGGTTGAGCAACCATGAGTTCTGTAACTAAGTTACAACCTAGCAGTTATTTACATGAATAAACATGTTTGATAATCAGTGAGGAATATACTTTCTTGTTCTTTCCTTCAAGGGAACTATTATCCCATAAAATATAATAAATACTTGCATATTTTAAGCTGGCTAGAGGGCTGTTCAAATTAGTCCATGAGGTATCTCAAAAAAGAAATAGTCCTCTCACGGTACCCAAGGGGAATTGGTTCCAGGACCTCCATGGATACCAGAATCCACAGATGCCCAAGTCCTGGATGTAAAATGTTGTAACATTTGCATATAATCTATATACATCTTTCTGTATACTTTAAATCGTCTCTAGATTACTTAAAAATACCTAATACAATGTAAGTGCTATATAAATAGTTGTTATGCTGTATTTTGTTTTTATTTGTATTATTTTTTATTTTTTCCCCAATATTTTTGATCTGCAGTTGATTGACTCCACAAATGTGAGACTGGTGGAAACAGAGGGCCAGCTGTATTCGACAGATACTCTCTCTTTGAGGAGAAATGCCTTGATCTTTTGTCTGAGGAAGTTAGAAAACTGTAGGCAGAGAAAGTCTGTGTCATCATTTTTTTTTATTTTAAACTAAATTTTCTCACTTTAACACATTTATCTGACTTTAAACTAATAGCAAAGTGCTGACAGTAACTTCCGGAAGAAAATAGGGGAATGCTTTCTTAAAGAGGACACAAAATGAGTACAAACCACAAAGGAAATGGATACATTTCACTATCCTGGAATTAAACTTCTGTGCATCTAAAGCTCCTCAAAACTGAAAACAGAAGCAGTATCAGTTTTCTCTTATCCCATTCTTTCTTGAATTTCCTCCAAGCTTGAGCTTAACAAGGTCTGATGACCTGCCCTTTGAGAAACCCAGTGTTTAATGCCAGGTTTCAGCTAACTTTCCTTTATTCTCCTAAAGCTGTGTTCTCTTGATTTACAGAATATCTATCACTGCTCTTTTCTTACTACCTTTTTAAAAAGAAATACTATATGCACATACTTAAAACTGATTTGTAGAGACTTATAAATGAAAAAAAGCTCATTTCCACTCCTCACCTTTTCTGATGCCTGTTTCCCAGTGACAACTGCTTTCCACTCTTTAGCTTTTTCTTCCAATGTTTAAGTGAATAATATTCTTTTTATTTTTTGGCTGGGGTGTGGTGACTTATGCCTGTAATTCCAGCACTTTGGGAGGCCAAGAAAGGAGGATTGCTTGAACCCAGGAGGTAGAGACCAGCCTGGACAACATAGTGAAACCTCACCTCTACAAAAGATACAAAAATTAGTCGGGTGTGGTGGTGCGTACCTGTAGTCCCAGCTCCATGCTAGGCTGAGGTGGGAGGATTGATTGAGCCCAGCAGGTGGAGGCTGCAGTGAGCCTTGATCAGGCCTCTGCACTCCAGCCCAGGTGACACAATGAGACTCTGTCTCAGAAAAACAAAACAACCACAATAACAACAACAACAATATATATATATTTATCACTTTTAGATATCTGGCAAAGATAGGATCTGCCACATCTCTTCCTTGTTATAGGAAAGTCTGTCTCTTTGCAATAAATAAGTATTCTGTACAATATTATCTGGTCTCTCTGCAGCCTGTCACCTGTTACTTAGTAAGTAGTTTTATTAATGGCATTCATTGATCCCTTCTTGCCTTAATCAGTTATTACATTGGTGTTGCAAATGGTTATTTTTCTGTCTATGTTCACATTTCTTATCCAGCATATTTTCTTTTATTGTTTCTATTAATATTAGTCAATATGTTGGCATTCGTTGTACTTATTATTTTTTGTCTAATGGGAGCGCTTCAGGCTGGTTCCGGTAACCTTTTGACATGATCCCATTGGTTCTTGAGTATTTCCTTAATTTCTGGAACAATAAGATGTGAAGGTTCACCTGTACTCTACCTGCCCTAGTTATAAACCTAGCCACTTCCACCAAAAAGTCGTAATACCTTTTAGTGAAGAATGCTTTTTTGGTTTTCTTATTATAAAGGTAATACATGCTTATTGTAGAAAAAAGGGAAAATATAAAGAAGAAAATAAAAACCATATATTTCTCTAGCATCTAGAGCTAGCCTCTTTTAATTTAGCGTACTTATTTCCAGGCTTTTTTCTATTAAAAAAATAGAGATTCTTCCTCTTCTACTTCTTCCTTGCTAGATGAGCATGGGAATGTTATTTAACTGCTCATAACTTAATTATCTATAAGATGAGATTAATAGTAGTTTCTCCTGTATAGCATTGTTTTGGCAATTAAATTAAGTAATAAAGTGTTTATTGCAGAGTCTAGCACATAGTAAGTCTCAATGACGCTATTAGAATTATCATGTCAGGCCAGAATGGTGAGTAGGATGTGAGCTAACGTTAATGGGAAAGGAGGATTTAGGCTTATGGTGGTAAGACGGAGGGGCATTATGAGAGAAAGAAAAAGTCATAGCATGAGGTCTTTTGAGCAAACCTGTTGAGCCAGAGTTATGAAGATTAAATCAAATTGCTGTCATGGCTGGGTACGGTGACTTATGCCTATAATCCCAGGATTTTGGGAGGCTGAGATGAGAGGATTACTTGAGCCCAGGAGGTCAAGGCTGCAGTGAGCTATGATCACGCCATCACAGTCCAGTCTGGGTGACAGAGCAAGATGTCTCAAAAAAAAAAAAAAAAAAAGATTGCTCTTGGCCAGACATGGTGGCTTACGCCTACAATTTCAGCACTTTGGGAGGCCGAGGGAGGCGTATCATTTGAGGCAAGGAGTACGAGACCAGCCAGGCCAACATGGCAAAACCCCTTTTTTACTAAAAATGCAAGAATTAGCCAGGTGTGATGGCATGCGCCTGTAGTCCCAGCTACTTAGGAGGCTGAGGTGGGAGGATTGCATCTACCTGGTTTCAGACTCTCCTTACTCTGTGTCCTCTTTCAGATCTAATAAATTTAGTTTTTATTTTACGTATGGATTTATTCTTAGAGACAGGGTCCACTGTGTCTCCCAGGCTGGAGTGCAGTGGTGAGATCACAGCTCACTGCAGCCTCAACCTCCCGGGCTCAAGTGGTCTTCCTGCCTCAGCCTTCCAAGTAGCTGGGACTACAAGTGTGAGCCACCATGCCTGGCTAATTCTTTATTTTTTATAGAGATCTTGTTATGTTGCCCAGGCTTGTCTCAAACTCCTGAGCTTAAGTGATCCTCCCATCTCAGCCTTCCAAAATGCTGGGATTATAGGCACAAACTGCTGCACTGGAACCAGATCTGATAAATTTCTTAACGGTACCCTGGGCACATTAACATGGCTATAAAGCATCAAGCATGTACATACGACACTTCTAGCTGTGTGACTATGGAAAAAAATACTTAACTTTCTTCATTATTTAGAATAAGAATTACAGCAATATATATATAGTATAAGGTCACTGTAAGAACAAACACAGGGTCATGTATGTAGCACCTAACACCATGTCAGCCAGTCCTATATGCAGGACAAACAACAAACGGTAGTGTTTATTTACAATGATGTAGCTGAGACTGAAAAGCTTTCCAGTTTCAGCATTCAGAAACCCCTTGCCCTGCCGCACATCGTTATAGTGTTTCTTATTACATTTGTAAGCTAGAATCTCCATCAGATATATTGCCTTAAGTGCAGAACATACATGTTAAGAAAGAATCTGCTGTCTGTTCCCACCACAGGCATCCACACAATTCATCCATTTATTCCTCAAGCACGTACTGAGCGTTTGACTACGCTTCACGGTGTTGGACCCTGGGCATTCACAGAAGATGAACACATCTCACAAAAGGTGAAAATGTTTAAATCACCTGGGACACAGAACATTCAGGGCTGAAAGTCAGAATACATGTTTGGTTATAATACTGCTTATTAAGCAAGTAGAAAATTAAAGTAAATACCAGAATTCAGCCCTTTAAGAAGACATATCTTCCAGAGAACCTCAAAGGCAAGGTGGGCATTTGGTGGCTTTATCTAGGAACATACACTCCGGGTTCACTGTGAGCGGGTGAGAGGCATGGCTACACCTCTGAAATACTGCAAGTTCATTTTTGAAGGATTTGTCATAGTGAAAAGTTCCCTTATCCCCCTAACAGGGCGTGACAGGGGAGTGGCTCCCTTCAGTGCCCTGCAGCTCAAACGCCTAGGACAAGCATGCAGATGGGCAGGTCATGGGGAGTGTGGGCTGCGACCCCATGGCAGCACCTAAGGTTGAGTGTTTACAGTCCCTGAAGCCCCAGTGGGCGTGTGTTACAGTGTGTTCTTTCAGCTCAGCCATCTGCACGAGGCTTGTGTTCATCAGCTCAATTAGATCCTCTGCCTTATCGCAAGGACAGAGGGCTTTCTGTATCCTCGGGTACTGGAAAAATCTGATCATACATGGGCTTGGAGAATGAGTGTGAGGTTTTATTGAATGGTGGAAGTAGCTCTCAGCAGATGGATGGGGAGCCAGAAGGGGGATGGAATGGGAAGGGGTCTTTCCCTGGAGTCGGGCCGCTAGGCGTCTGTGTGGTTCCCCCATCGATGGCCTGCTGTTGTCTGTCAATGTGTTTTTCTGCCTGTGTGTTCCTCGTTGTCAATGCCCAGCTGCTTATGTGTGTGCCCACTAGGGTCTCTCGGGTTTTTATGGGCACAGGACTGGGGGGCATGGTGGGCCAGAATGGTCTTGGAAAATGCAACATTTGGGCATGAAAACAGGAGTGTCTGTCCTCAGGTCCGTGGGAGGGAGGAGCCCTCACCAGGGTCACCGCCCTTCTCTACCCAGCACCTCCCTGCCCCACTCCCATATCAGTAGCAACAATGAAAGACTCATGTGGCCATCTTTTCAGGAGCATGTGACACAGTCTCCGTGACTGGAGCCAGTGGTGAATGTTTAAATTCTGGGTCCCCAAGCAATATTTTGGGAAGGGCCCTCCTCTATCCCACAGCTTCTAAAAATGTTCTGTGCTTATAGTATTGGCTCAGGTTTTGAGGACATGTTTCTGGGATAATTCAGTGACCTCAGACAGGCTACTCCAAGTCTCCCTGGACCACCTGCATAGTTAAACCATATTCAGCAATGAGTACTTAGAAAAAGAATAACTATAACTTGGATGGGGGGAGAGAAGAAGAGATAAAAATGGTGTTTTGCCATTTCTAAGACAATGAGCTAAGCCACTTGCTCAGCCCCCTTCACTTATCCATTAAACACATAGTTTTAAGTCCTTTTTACAGCTAAATGAACCTGCTACATCTGAAGGCATTCCCCTTCTTGGGACAGTTATTCAGAGACACAGAAATAATGGCTCCTGCCAACCACAGACCGTGCACAGGGATCTTCACCTTTATGATCCCAGAAGGCACTGGGAGAGGGTTGGAGGTCATGGAGGGCATCAGCCTATGAAACACCAACTGCAACAGCCCCAGATCCTATCATGAAATAATCCACTGTTCTCTCTCCCTCAAGTCTTATTGGAAGTGAGAATATTATTTTTCATTGGCTCATTTACCCTAAGATCCCATGAGGGGAAAGATAATCTGATTATTGGCTCGATTTCTGCACCCTACTTGGGGACACAAGTTTAACAAATCAGGGCATTCTTCTAGTTGGGTCAGATTGACCAGGGTAACGAACACTTGCTTCAGGACACATTTTAGGCTAAACGATTATCTGTATCTAAAGCTTCTATTTTCAAGGGAGAAGAAATATCTTCATTTTCTGTAAAGATAATTTCAGGGATGAGTAACAAAAACTTCAACTTAAACTGGATTACAGATAAAGAATTTGGCAGGGTGTGGTGGCTCATGCTTATAATCCCAGCACTTTGGGAGGCCAAGGCGGGAGGACTGCTTGAGCCTAGGAGGCTGAGACCAGCCTTGGCAACATAGGGAGACCCCCATCCCTACAAAAAACTGAAAAATTATCTGTGGGTGGTGGTGCATGCCTGTGATCCCAGCTACTTGGAAGGCTGAGGTGGGAGTTTCTGTTGAGCCCAAGAGTTTGAAGCTGCAGTGAGCTGTGATCATACAACAGCACTCTAGGCTGGGTGGCAGATAAGACCCTGTCTCAAAAAAGAAATAAATAAAAATAAATTTACATTGAGAACAGGAAATACAGGGAAAAGGCAGGCATCAAGGCTGGCTGATTCAGCGCAGCAAGAATGTCAACAAGATCCAGGTTATTTTTGCCTCTTCACCCCACCATCTTCTGTGTCAGCCTCATCCTCAGGGAAGTAGGATGCAACAGTTTCACATAGCAAACCTGGACACAACAATATCCACAGGAGGGAGAGAGAGACAAAACTCTTATTACTGCTGCATCATGGGAACCTTGTCCCAGATGCCCATCAGGTTTCATCCTCCCTCCATGCTTCATTGGTTCCTTAATTCCACACTGGCATGGGAAATGAAATTAAATTACCCTTGGCCATCAATGGCACCCTCAACCTAGAGATGGGATCAGTGTCACCTGAGGCACCTAGCTGAGTGAGAAAGGCATGGAGGGCTGAAAAAATTGGGGTTCTTCTAATGTGGACATCATGGGAGTGGATGCTGGCTGGGTAGATTACATTTAGTTGCAGGAAACAGAAAACCTGACTTACAAGTGGCTTAAACCAAAAAATTATTTCTCTCTGATAATATAAATTATTGCCTTCCCTGGCTGCTTGATGATGTCACGGTCAGCAACCTGGGGAGGCTCTTGACCTTCCCTCATTCTTGTAACCTTGTGGTCCCAAGGTGGGTTTCAAGTTTCATACATCATGTTTGGATTCAAAGCAGAAAAAGGGGGGAAAGGGGTACGGACTGTATAAAACATTATGTAAAATGTGCTGGAATCTGAGGGGCAGATGCAAAAGTAGGTTTAATCTGTCCTTCTTACAAGGGTCAACAATTTACATGGGGAGGAAAACACACCCTGCAACTACACCCCAGTGTCAGTACCAAGAGCAGTATGCAAATGACTATTACAGGTGCTCAGAAGCATCACAATAGAACAGAAGTTGCAGCTGCCTATACCCACATCTGGCCTACCTGCCTGCTGTGTCACAGTCTGGCTGCATTACTGGGTTCACTTTAGCACCAAGAAAGTGTGCAGAAATCATGGCGGGCACACCGGAAGTGAGCAGATCTGTGTCTATTTGTCCTTTAAGTGGACACCACTTTTCTGTTGGGAGCACAGATCAATGTGTCAGACAGAGCTCTCGGATGAAAATATTGTCCTGGCAGGGATCCAGGGCAGCTGCGGATAGAGAGCATTTAATGGGCCCAGCACAGAACAGTTGAGGTGTGACTGGATGTGACAGAGGACAGCACCTCTTTGACAATAACATTATCTGAGCTGGGGTGTGCTCTCGGCTCAGGTTTCAGATGTCCAGGCATCTGTTGCTGGCTGCCATTCAGTTGACATATTACGTTTTGTGAAGATAAGTTTAGAAGAAGTTCATAGAAAAGTAGGTCACTATTTGAGTGTTGCTGTGTTTCCCGTAACATTTTAAATTCGGTTCAGGGCAGAAACGATCTCTGCCTTTCCTTTATACCATTACCCTAATCCCTGGCACATGGTGGGTTTCCTCTTGACTCTAGCGGAGTATGCCTAGACCTTAACCCCAATAACACCACACCACTCATGCAACCCTGTATTCTTCCCCATCTCTCCAGCTGGCATCCCGCCTTGTTTTCCCCTCACACAGATTTAATCGATGCTCTGAGTCCCATGGCATGCTTCGGTTCTATTCTCTGCACTCACTCTGGCACTTGGCACCATTAACTGCAGCTCTCTCTGCCTTGACTTCTGCACCGGGAAGTTACTACTTAAACATCTTTAAAAAAAAAAATCACTCTGACCATTGTGTTAATTTTTATTTTTCACCTAAAATGAGATTGAAGACTTCAGCATTTTTAAATTGTCATTTATAAATTGGCTTTATGTAATAACTTGTTTATGACCTTTAGGATATTATTTTTTTTATAGAAACGTTACCATTTTCAATAACAATTTATATAAGTTCTCAATATCAGAACATTAACTTTTATTGATATTTTTGACAAATATTTTTCCTAGCTTAGTGTTTACTCTTTAATTTTCTTAGTGATTATCTTTATACATAGGAGATTTTACTGTTTATGTAGTCAATCCAATATTTTTCTTGATGGTTTCTTCTATCGATTTTAACCTTAGAAAGGGCCTCTCTGTCTATAAATCAAATATTTACCTACTTTTCCTTCTACTATTTTTGTTTTTTGTTGTACTTTTACATTTAAAGCTTTTATTCACTTGAGTATATTTTGGCATGTCATGTGAATAAAAGATCTAACTTGGTTTTTTTCTCCTGAGAGTTAAGCAGTTGGGTAAGCATCATTTTTATAACATTATAATATTTTTCACTGAATTGCATTTCAAGATAAGATTGCTAAGAGGAGGCCAGGATAATGTTTCTGATGAAGTAAACCTTATAATGTAATTTAGGACATGGGTGAAGGCTATTGCATCCCGGGGGTGGAAACAGGGTGGGCCAAGTATGCGTTAGGCCTTGGAAGCAGGAGTGAGTTGTATTTCTGGAAATATCTTTGGCTGGTGCAGGTGCAAATACAAAAATAACAGGAGTGTGGTCATGGAACCTCTCAGGCCCAGGAGCATTCACACATACAAAAGATTGATTTAGCAATGCCTAGATATGATGTTGCCACTTACATTTCTATGGAGGTCTATAAATACAATGAGATGGGAGTCAGAGAGAGCAGATGGGGAAGATGTTATTTTAATTTGCATCATTTCATACCCAGACCTCAATCCTGACCTTATGTTAAACAATGACTCATTGCTCTGCAAATTGCTGTTTTAAAGAATATAGAAACTCTATATAAACAGAATGCAAATTTATCTGCAAAATTCTAGGCTGCCTTAATTAATGTGTGCAGTTCCTAAGTTTACTCAAAAGTCAGGGATGACTTTTCAATAGGAGAGGAATCACTAATGAGGCCATTCCCTTCACCTTGGGTGTGGACCAAGAGTGTCAGGACATACGGCGGTTTGTTGGCCTTTGCTTAACAGATCTGGATTTTGTCTGGAAACTCAAGTATAAGAACTAGCGCCACTTGTGAAGGACCTCTGCTTTGGTTTGGTAGGCCAAGGTAAGCTACCGTATGCACGGCCCCAGGAAATATACCTTGTTCCGTTTTTGGTTATAATATAATGACTTGACTTCTCATAATATCAGCATTGCCATGTAGAACTGAGGACATACAGAAAAAAAAGAAATGAGAGAGGGAGACGGAACATATTGCAGCTGCACACACACACACACACACACACACACACGCGGCTCAGCTTTACTATGAGATCTTGACTTAGAAATGAAACAATCTTATTTCATGCAATTTATGAAACAGACCAAAAGGCATCACTAAATAAGTAGTTGTTACAGAAACATAACAAATCCTTAAGTTACCCAGCCACAGCCTCTATGTGTCTATATAGGCTATGTAGCCTGTGCAAACAACCAAGATTTATCTCAAAAAAAGTGGTAGAATATTCAAGCTGGAAGCAACTCAAACCATATTGTAGTGCAACTCCTTTGTGTTACATTTTGAGGTTTTCAACTTGATTTCACAACATTTTTTTAAACATTTACTACTTGTTTCCTAATGACCATTACTCAGCTTATTTTTCTAGCCAGCTTACACATTCCTTGAGCACAGAGGCTGCCTCACCTCCTCCCGCCCACAAGACTGGCTCATTGCCTTGCACACGAAAGATGCTCATGCAGAGAGGATAAGGTTGGTGCTTCACATGTACCTTTCAGTGCAATCCCTGACAAGAAAATACTGCCAGTGCATTCATTCTGCATTGTTTGATGGCCCTTAAGGATGAACAAGGCAAGCCTGAATTATAATAATACATGATGCTGGCAAAATTAACTGGCACCAGGCAAAAAAATGAGTTAGCTGCCTTGTGTTTCAAGAATGACATTTTATTTGAGGTTTGTCCAGGTCTCTGGCTTTTCTCACCTTAGGAAGAACAAGTGAGAACAGAGAAATGCAGACTTTCTGGTCTGGGTGTTAATGCCAGTTTCTTGTAGCAGTCTGTTCCAGCACAGGTTGACCATTGGCATGAACTTCTCAAAGCTCCCCAGAGCCTCTTCTCTTAGAGTGATGTCTTTACCCATGTTTTTAAAATAGTGCTTACAAATGGAAATTTCATTCACTGGTGATTTAAAGAACTATGAGCTGTTAACTTTTTAAAATAGTTTTTATTGAGGTATAAACAAAATAATCCAGCTTTAGAGCATTTCTATCACCTCAAAATGTATCCTCATGCCTGTTTGTAGTAAATCCTGGCTCCCACCCCCAGCCCTAGGCAAACACTGACCTGTTTCTGTCTCTACAAATTGCCTTTCCTGAACACTTCATGTAAATGGAATCATACATATGATATGCTGTTTTGTATATCTGACCTTCTTCACATAGCATAATGTTGTTGAAGTTCACCTCTGTTGTAGTCTGAATCAGTAGTTTTTTTTCCATTTCAATTGCTGAATATTATTTTGCTGTGTGGATTTACCACATTTTGTTGGTCAATTCTCCAGCTGATGGATATTTGGAAAGTTTCCAGTTTGGTTTATGATGAATCATCCTCCCATGAACATTCATGTCTGTGTCTTTATGTTGTAGATATGTTTTTGTTTCTCTTGTAAAAATTCCTAGGAGTGGGACTGTTGTGCCATACAGTAAGTTTATGTTTAACTTTCTAAGAAACCAGCAGGCCGGGCGTGGTGGCTCACCCCTGTAATCCCAGCATTTGGGGAGGCCGAGGCAGGCGGATCACGAAGTCAGGAGTTCAAGAGCAGCCTGGCCAATATGGTGAGACCCTGTCTCTAGTAAAAATACAAAAATTGGCTGGGCATGGTGGCATGCACCTGTAGTCCCAGCTACTCAGGAGGTTGAGGCAGAAGAATCACTTGAACCTGGGAGGCAGAGGTTGCAGTGAGCCAAGATCCTGCCACTGCACTTCAGCCTGGACGACAGAGTGAGACTCCATCTCAAAAAGAGAAGAAAAATAAAAGAAACCACCAAACTGTTTTTCAAAGAAGCTGTATCATTTTGCATTCCTACCAGCAATGCAGGAAGCATCCAATTCCTCCACATCCTCACCAGCGTGTGGTATTGTCTGTCTGTTTGATTATGGCCATTCTACTGGGTATGGAATGGCATCTCATTGTGGTTTTAATTTGCATTATCCTAATGACTGATGATATTGAACATATTTTCATGCTCTTACTTCCATTCCTATATCTTTTTTGGTGCAATGTCTACTCATATCTTTTGCCTATTTAAAAAAATTGGGTTATTTTCTTATTATTGAGTTGTAAGAGTTCTTTATATATTCTAAATACAAGTTCTTTATCAGATATATGATTTGAAAATGACTTCTCTCAGTTTATGGCTCATCTTTTTATTTTTTTAATGGTGTTCTTTGAAGCACAAAGTCTTTTAACTTTGATAAGATCCAGTGTATTATTTCTTTTATGTGTCATGCTTTTAATACTGTTTATATATTATGTGAAAATAAATTTTATATGAATACCATATTTAATATTATGTATACTATATAATTTTATATGAATATGTTTATTATATTAAGTATGCTATGAGGAAAATTAATACCAAAGTTTTCTCCATTATTCCTCCTGACCTACTTTGTATTTTCATTTTGTTTTTTTGTACAGTAGTGTGATCTCGGCTCCTGGTAACCTTTACCTCCTGGGCTCAACCCATCCTCTGGCCTCAGCTTCCTGAGGAGCTGGGACTACAGGTGTGCGCCACCACACCCATCTTTTTTTTTTTTTTTTTTTGCATTTTTGGTAGAAACAGGTTTTCATCATGTTGGCCAGGCTGGTCTCAAACTCCTGGGCTCAAGCAATCCACCCATCTCAGCTTCCCAAAGTGCTGGGATTATAGGTGTGAGCCACCGCATCCAACCCTACTTTGTATTTTGAATAGAAGCAACAGTGGTGATGGGATTTGTACTCCAAACCTTACCATCACGCAATATTCCCATGCAGCAAATCTGCACATGTATCCTTTGCATCTAAAGCAAAAGTTGAAATATTTTTAAAAAGAAGCAGTGGTAGCACTCTCTTTTAGACTAACATTAATGTTTTCAAAGCCACAGTGAAAGAAATCCATTACACAGCACCTAGAACTGAAGATCCAATCTGACAGGTGGGCCACATTACTAATAATGCAAGCATACTTTCTATACAAAATTTTATTTAATTGTATTAGTTGAGCAAACAGAACTGCACCGACACTTTTCTGTCTGCCTTGTTCCTTCTTGTACTCTGCTTCCTGTTTGTGTTTTTGTCATTTTCCTTTGTGTGTGTGTGTGTGTTTGTGTGTGTGTGAATGTGATTTGCTTTCCTGCCTTTGCGGGAGTTGTCACCATGTGGATAGGAGACCCTCAAATCCCCAGACAACTGGTTTCCCAAAGGGTTGCTGGATTTGTTGTTTTTTTCATTGTGCTGACAAGAGCTACGTGCCTGCCTTTGTTGAGTGGTAAATACGTGTTGGAAGCAAAAGCATCACGGATATAATGCTTTATGCTGTTGCTGGGGCAGCTTTCTCATTAGTGCCTAGCACACTGAGCAAAGAAGCCGGGTTCCAGAAATAAAGGGAAGTGTGCTGTTGACAGCATGAGCAGAGTCCCCTTTTTACATGGCAAGAAAGAGAGAGAGAGAGAGATCTTAATTCTGAATACCAAATTAAAAAGCCTTTAAAGGAGGCATCTGGAAAGATTTACTCCTTCTGAATCAGCCATCAGTGGGCAGCAGGAGCTGAGAAATGATGCTAGCTTGTGTATGAGAGTGGTAGGAAAAGGGGGACCGTTAGAATCTAGTGAGGCTGAGGGTTGCAGGAGGGGCTGCCGAGCCAGCAAGAGTGGATGGCTGAAGGTACTGTGGCCCTTCCTATCTGCGGGTTCCCAGACAGGGATAAAAAAATAGGTATTAAACAAATAAGTAATGACAAGACAACAATTTAAAAAATATAAATTTTGAAAAGAGAATATAACAACTATTTATGTAAGATTAACCTTGCATTAGGTATTATAAGTAATCTAGAGATTATTTGAAGTAGTTGGAGGGTGTGCATAGATTATATGTAAATTCTAAGTCAGTTTCCATCAGGGACTTGAGCATCTGCAGATTTCGGTATTGGTGGCTGGGAGGCAGCATGGTCTCCAGAACCAATCCCCCACCTCATGAATGCTAACGAGCAACTGTATGCATGCTATTAATCATGCTGAGTGCAGTGACGCAGGCGGCAGAATGGAGGCGGAGACCTGAAACAGGGACGCCTCATCCTCTGAGATGAAGGGATAAGAGGGAAGAGAGGGTGTGGCTACAGATAAATTAGTTATTTGGATGGAGTAAAATATAGAAAGAGATCACAACTGATGGGACCAATTTTACTTGCTGAAGTAGGAGATGAGATATTCTGAAGAGTTCAAAAGGGTGAATTAGAATGGCAAAGTTTTGGAATTATCAGTGAAGGAAAGACATGAGAAACCAAGGATAAAAGACTCATAAATAAGCATAGCTAGGACTAGGCACAGAATGAGATGGCTATGAGGTTTTCTCCAGCCATACTTGGTATCTAGTACTTAGGCGCAATGAGAAGATGAGTTGACAGAGATCTGAGGTTTCCTGGGGGAAGGAGTGAGGCTGACACAATGATACAGGTGGGAGGTGTAGTTCAGGTAATTCACCACGCCTTCCAAGGCAGGCAGGAAAGGAAGGGAGGCTAGATGGTGACAGCAGCAGTACCCAAACTTATCTGTATGTAGAATCATCTGGGGATCTTTTAAAAGCTCCGAAGTCCAAGCCACATCCCAGGTGAATTAAATCACAATCCCTAGGAGTGGGGCATGGGCACAGATGTCAATACTCTTCAAAGCACTTAGGTAATTCTAACATGAAAACAAGTTTGAAAAATATTGGGCACTACACTAGAACAGTGCTTTTCAAAGTGTAGTCCCCAAACTAGCAATATCAGTATCACCTGGGAACTTGTTAGAATTGCAAACCCCTGAGCTCTGCTCCAGACCTATCAAACCAGAAATTCTGGGAGCAGGGATTCAGCCATCTGTCTTAACAAGCCTTCCAGGTGATCCTGATACCTGCTAAAGTTGGGCAATCACTGAATTAGGAGGAAAAGAAGGAATCCTGGTCCCGGTGATCCCTCTGAGAACAGAGGTAGTGAGAAAGCTAGAGTGGCATTTTTTGATGTCATGCAGTTCCAGGCTGTAACTAGCTCAGCTTTGAGCCTTGAAAAGGTCAAGGAATTAAAGCACTGATGAGTGTGCTGGATGTTCATCCACGTATATGTTTAAATATCCTGGAATTACACGGAGTGGAAAAGCAGCACGGTGGAGCTGGGTGAATCCTGAGTCCAACCTGTGCCTCTGTTATAAGAGCGTGCAGGGGAAATAGCAGCCTCCAATCGAGAGAAGAAGCCAGAGAAGTTGTGCCTTCAGGGAAAGGTAGGCTTCAACGGATGGTGGTGGACCGATACTGCAAAGAGGAAAACGTTGAAGTGTTTGTTCTCTGTTGGGTGGTGGCTTAAGACGGAAGGGCGGAAAGAGTAAAGAGCGTGGAGAGAAAGGCTGAGAGTGGGAGGACTCAGGAGGGAGCATAAAGCTGCAGAAGATGAGAGAATAATCTGGGATAGACGTTTGGGTGTAGAAGGTGGGGGAGGGCAAGCGCCATTTGCCTTGGGGTTATTGGCCATGGTTTCTCGAGATAAGAGGCCTTGGTAGAACGGACTAACTTCCTCACCGTGAGTTATTTGGTGCCATTGTGGCTGATTGTGCCAGACAGTCCTGCCACCATCCCCAGGGGAGCTGAGTCACTGTGTGGTGAAAGCCACAGTCTCCAGCAAGGTGCTTTGTGCTGGGCAGGGAAGCTGCAAGGACTGGGGAAGCCGCCTCAAGGTGAACGGAAGGTGGCAGAGCCTGGTCTGCGGTGAGTGCTTTGACGCGGGCAACTTTCCCACTTCCCAGAGCTCGGTGGTTTCCCCAGCAGGGAGCTGCGCCTGCCTGAAAATGGTTCCAGGGCACAATTGTTATCATAAAGGAAAGCAGGACCAGAAGAACCTTGACAACTTTTTAATATTGCTTATCCTAGCTCTCACTGATAAGTGGGCAGGAGGGAAAAAGGAGGAAGGAATAAATCAAGGAGATAATCACAAAATAACGAGGTAATCACAAAAGCAGAAGAACGCATGTCCTTTTCACTGGCTGAGTGGTTGGCTTATGATTTCTGTCTGACTCATGGCCACACTGATGATTCTGGAATGCAGTCTGCCCAGGTATGAGTTAGGCATCCTAACGGCTGCAAGATGTAGCTTAGTTTGCAGACCCATCACACCACTTGGTCTGGTCTAAGGCCGGACTGTGAAGCTGGTGGAATTTGCTTCTGACTCCACTGTTGTCAGACCGCTTTGCCTCCTCCAGAAATTCTTCTCCTTGGTTTCTCCTGACCCTATAGCCCTGCCCTCACCCTTCAGGAATACCCCAGGGGCTTAGGGCTGGGGACAGCAGAGGCTTACCCCCGCTACCTCCCCGCTGCCTGGCAGTGCAGGCCTTACAGGCCCCTCTCTCTGAAGATACTAGCTCTCCTCCACCATCACACTCCCCAAACACTCTTGTCACCATTCTTAGAAATGCCAAGGTCCATAGCAATGGTGCTTTTGTTCCTTGTTGTTCAGGAATAATATTCACAATATATAACAAGCGGGCAAAGGCCCTGATTGGTAGAGCAGACAGCAGCTGTGAACGTCTCAGTAAAGCAGCAAGACACTTGCTGACCGAATAGCTGCATCCTTCTACCCGCCCAGCCTTTCGGTCCTCCAATGACCTGGTCTTCCTCTGCCTCAGCTGTCCCCTCCTAGGGATGGATATAGCCTAGACTTGTTACCATCCACGGTAGCCCTTTCTCAATCATCATCTGCTGGCTTTCCAGCTTATCTCCCCAACTCCAAAAGTTCTTTAAATCCAACAGTTCTTGGACACATCTGCAAGCTATTGATCATACCACCTTTCATTATCCCTCACAAGGCCCCAGAACCTTATTCTGTCCTTACCTAGCTGATTCCAGAGCTCATCATATTTACCACATCCTCATCTCACTTGTCTTTTTTTTTTTTTGGCTAGGCTGTCATAATCAAGTCTCAGCATCACTTGTCTTTCTTTTGCTCCAGGGTACTCACATGTCAGCCCCCATCCTGGCTAAACCCAATTCATCACCTACTACAGACCTGTATTTGCATAACTGCTATTTCCTACCATCTTATAAGTAAAAACCCTATCGATCCCCTGTTGCCCTCTACTGACCCATTCCCCTGCTCTCTTTTGGAGTAAATCCTTAAAAAGAAGTATCTATCTACACTGTCTCCAATTCCTTCCCTCCCATTCTCTATTAAACTCACTCTTGTCAGGATTTCACCTCCACCCCTCCAACCCTGCTCTCATCAACATCACCAGAGACATCCACTGCTAAACATAATTGTCACTTCTCAGTGTTTATCTTAATTGACCTATGTTCCTAGTTGATCTTCCCCTACTTCTTGAAGCACTTGATTATTTTGACTTTCAGGATTTCTCACTCTCCTGGGTTTCCTTCTCTGCAATTAGCCATTCCTTTGTAGAGTTTTTTCTGGTTCTTTTTCATCTTATTGATTTCAAAATAGTGGAGTACTTCAGAACTCAGTCTTTGGACCCTTCTATACTCTCTTATTGAGCTCATCTCCTCTCGTGGCTTTTAATACCATCTTTGTCCTCATGACTTCCAAGTTTATATTTCTAGCAAAGACCCTTCATCTGGACCCCAGTCTCAAATGCCAATTACCTGTTGGACGTCTCCACTAGATGGTTCATATTTAACATGTCCAAAGTGGAACTCCTGATCTTACCTTCAAACTGTTCCTCCTGCATTTCTCCCAGCTCAGCAAATAACACTATATATCTTCCAATTAATTACTCAAGCCAAAAAGCAGAGTCAATTCATGGCTTCTTTTCACTCGCAGATTCCACATCAAATCCACAGCAAACTTTGTTGGCTCAACTTTCAATATATATTTGGCCGCTAACCACTTCTCATCACTACTTCTGCTGTGGTCCCAGCTGCCAATGTTTCTGACCTGAATTATTGAAATAGCTTCTTACTAAGCTGCCTTGATTTCATCAGTGCCCCTCTTGCAGTCAAGTCTCACTCCCACAGCAAAAGTGCACCTTTTCATACATGAGATTGTGAGGTTCCTCCTCTAAAATCCTCCAAAAGTTGTCCATTTCACGCAAAATTTTAGTTCAAAAGCTAAATAGTTAAAATGGCCGATAAGGCCCGACAACACGATCTGTTTCTCTGCCCTCTTCTTCTCTGACCTTACGTCCTACCTCTGTCTCCTTTACTCATGTCACACAGTGGCCTCCTTGCTAGCCCACAAATGCACCAGGCATGCTCCAGCCTCAGGTCCTTTGTATACTTGCCATGTTCTCTGCCTGAAATGTTGCTCCTCCAGATCTCTGATTTGCTAGTTCCCCAACTCCAAAATTATTTAACTCCAACGGCTTTAATGTCACATTCCCAGAGGCCCCTGCATTTAATATTCCTGTAAACCTCCTCCTCCTTTGTGTTAGCACAGCCTATCCTCCTTCCCTTTAAAAACATTTTTTGCCAACCCCTAATTATTATCTAACATACTGTATTTATTTATTACATGTCTCCCCAATAGAATATAATCTCCAGGAGGACCAGATAGGAATGATTGCCTGTGTAGATCCCTGCATAGTCCCAGTACTTACAACAGTGTCTGGCACATATGCCATGCTCAATAAATATTTTTCAAATGAAAGGATGACATAAATGAAAAGGACAGCAAGGGTAACCCTGATCCATAAAATCTAGACTATTAGTATCAGAAACCACAAGCAATAGGGAGAACTATGGTAATAAAAAGGGGTCACAAAAGAGCAATATGTGGTTTGGGCAACCAGTTCTGAGAGAGGGAAGGGAAAAACTCATTGCTTTGTAGTAGTTAGAAATTATCTGGCACTTTTTCCTTCTCATCTCATGGTCTGTAAGAAAGTGGACTTCAAAACAAAATTCACATTTAATATCACTGGAGAAGCCTTGCTATAATTGAATTACTTCGTGACCAATGCTAGCATAGTGTTGTTTTCAAAAATAAATCACAATCTGACATCTAAAATGTAATTTAAAATCTTTGATGAAGTCTCATAAAGCGATATCAAGGGGAAATACATTATAAAATATGCGGCATAATTCCTTAAAGTTCTCTTCAGTACCAAAAGTATTATTTTCAAAATTTAAAAAGAGAATTCTTATACAAATACATAGTGAGTATGTGTCAAAGTTTTATTTTAACTCAATAAAGTGATAGGGAGTCTGGGTATAGCAGCTTGTGCCTGTAATCCCAGCACTTTGAGAGACCAGGGTGGGAGGATCACTTGAGCCCCGGAGTTCAAGATCAGCTTGGACAACATGGCGAGACCCTGTCTGAACAAAAAATACAAAAATTAGGTATGGTGGCATACATCTGTGGTTTCAGCTACTTGGGGGGTGGTGGCGGGGAGGATCACTTGAGCCCAGGAGTTCAAGACTGCAGTAAGCCATGATTGTGCCACTGCGCTCCAGCCTGGGCAACAGTGAGACCCTGTTTAAAAAAAAAAAAAAAAAAAAGATGGTGAAGCTACTTCAAATGATGATAATGTAATATATGTATAGTCAATAAAGGCAAAAATGCAGAAATATGATTGTTAATTACATGCAAAACTATTACAGGGCAATAAACTGCTGTCTTTGGGGTTACCTTTTCTACTTTTAGAAATAATTTGCATCTCGATAGGGCAAAAGTTATTCTCTCTTAATGTCTTAGCTGGGCTGCCATAACAAAATATTATAGACTGGGTTGCTTAAATAATAGAAATTTATTCTCTCACAGTTCTGAGGGTTGAGAGGTCCAAGATCAGGGTGCCAGCATGATCAGTTTCCATTGAAGGTTCTCTTTCTGGATTTCAGATGGATGCCTTCTCCCTGTGTCCTCAACAAGGCAGACAGGGAAAGCAAGCTCTCGGATGTCTTTTCTTAAAAGGACACTAATTCCACTATAAAGGCCCCACTGTCATGACCTTACATAAACTTAATTACCTCTCAAAGATTTCATCTCCAATTACGATCACATTGAAGATGAGAGCTTCAACATATGAATTAAGGGGTTGTAGACACAGAGCATAGCAATAGGCAAAAATGGTCTAATAAATACCTGTTAGTAAGTCTGACAATTTTACACACTTCTGAATTCAGATGACCCTTAGGTCTGCTAGACAGTGTCCTCATATAACAAGGAAGGTACACAATCATCTATTTTGCCTTTCAGTGGTTAGAAAAATTTTCTCAATCTTACCAACTTATTTCTCTATAGACCTAGTCAAGATTCAAGTTTATGGGGCCTGAAGGTTAGACAGTTTGGGGGTGGGGGTGGTTGTCTGCAAGAAGAATATACATATTCATTATATATCTGAAGTCTGAGGGATTTGGAAGGGGTCAGTGCCAGGGAGAATTTCATGGAAAATCCACCTCTGGTAGCTCTTCATAGCAATTTTCATACCACCCCCCAATCTCTCTTCTAAACATTCTATGAAAATCTTCATCTTTAATGGGCACTTTCCTCTTTCAACTTTTTCCAGTCCCTCTTGGTTTATGAATTTCTTCTAATGTAAATCACTTTGCCCTCTCTAGGTGTCTGCCAGTTCATCTAGTTCTTGCAACCCATTATCTTTTCAGGACGAGGCAAAGAGTCCTCCTTAGAACCTGTAGTAGGGTAAGACTGTGAATACAAATACGTGACAGTATTTGCCCCATTACACTTTCTCTTTAGGAAAAGTCCAAATGCCTGTTCACACTAAGTTGAAGATGCCAGATAATGCTTAATGAGGACCATCCTAAGGAATTTTTAACAGTGCTCAAGAAGTCTTAAAGGGATGAAAATTGTAATTTGCTGAGTAACAGGCAGATAGAATAGAAGGATGTGATTACTTGAGGGGCATAAAAATGGTAATACCGATTTTCAGAAAAGCTACTGGGAACTCACATTCTATAGACTATCACTCGCCTGTCACTGTGACCAGTTCATCACAGCAGTATTGCTGTGCGCCATCTGCTGCGCTGATGAATGAAATTACTTTCACATCAGAACCACCAACTTTCCCTGCCACTTGCTTTTTCCTTTTCAGTGATGTTGGTGGCCATATGAGTAGTAGGGGACATACAGTGTTGCCATAGCTTACAGTAGATACCTTGAGATCTTGAGATCTATTCAACAACTGCATCAGACTGCCTTTTAGCAGCCTCATCATGCAATACCAACTGAGTTAGTAAACATGGCTTCTGCTCTCTGGACAATTTCTAGAAAAAAACAAAAAACAAAGGCAGGCAAAATGATTGGCAGGATGTTGGCTTCATTCAGTAACTGCATAAAATATATAACACATTGAAGCTTTTGGAGATGGGGGAAGAAGGGCATTTTAAAGACTGGCAGGAGAAGGAGAGTGTTGGAATTGCCTCAGGATTCCTGTCTGTTAACTAGTACAATGCAAATGCCTCCTTATCTATATATTAAAGTCCCCCCAGAATGTACCCAGCAGTCAGCACTTGGTCCCCGAACAGTGATAGCTGGGTACCAGCACTGCGATGGCCTCCATCCCTGCACTTACCTAGCTTCTGCCTGCCACAGGCTCCCCTGCTGAAGTCAGAGCCACATGGAAATGAGGCCTTCCTTGGTGACTGAAAACAGAGCTTGTCGACCAGCTGGGAGACAAGTGTCAAGTGCTGGGTAAAGGTGGCAGATGAAAGGCTAGCGAGATGCTAATATTATTCCCTCCAGAGGGTGACAAGTCAGAAGACAGCTGCCTCTGTCTTGTGCTCCTGTGTTCCGTGGACACCAATGCCACTGGATCCTGTGTAAGGACAGGCACTTGCCCTCTCGATACTGAGGTTGCTAAAGCCATTTTTACTTTCCAGGAGAATCCTTTCCATGGGTAAGAAGGAACGCATTGGAGATGTCTCCTAAGTGAACTTAGAAACACATCTAGTGCTATAATGCATACAAAGTTGTTGAGTACCTGGGCTGAAGTGCTCATTAACAGAATGCAGATGTTCTGGAAATAGATTTTCTTTTCCATTCCCTTCAGGGCATTTGATTTCTTTCTGCTATATCCTGCTCTGAGTTAGAATACTGTATTATATACCTGGTTTAAAGATTCTCTATATGTCTACCCCACTATATAAATGAATAAGGACAAAATTCTGTGCTAAAAGAGCCAAGGGCTCTGAAGGTCAGCAGGGTCTTAACCAAAGTAGCAAAATATAACTTAATAGAAGGAGAAGGATGTAGAATTAGTCTCCAGACAGTGGCTCAGCTCTTTTCATGCCCCCTCTGAGAAACTAGCAAAAGAGGAGATGAGAGATAGCTACTAGGTTAACCTGATGTTTATGAAAGGCCTCCAGCTCAGTTGGGGTGTAGAGTGAAGCTGAGAGTCAGTAATTACTGTAAGAAGCAAGAAGCAGCAGTGAACTGATTGGATCAGAGAAGAGGCATAAAGGGCCAGAAAACAGGAGATGAAGAGACAGACTGGGCATCTAGGCTTTTGATTATTTTAGCATCTAAACCTGCATTCTTACTCCATTTCTTTTATCTTGAGAAGGAGAAAAATTACTATTTATATTCAGACCTCAGTTCTCTTAGCTGTCTAGCTATATTTCAGAGGTCCAAGGCTATACATTGGGGCTACGTATTGAAGGCTACATATTGAAGATAGCTATTTTCGAACTGTCCTCTCCAGTTGCCACTCCCCACCTCTCAACTTCAGTGAAAACCCACACCATCACCCACCTTTAGTTTGAGATTTGCTGACCCAGCATGTCAAAGTCTAACCCACTCCTCAATCCCATGTTCTATGTGCCTCTGCAAACACTCAAACAGATGCATCTAAAAAACCATTATAAGATGAACTTATGGGATCCTTCACTGCTCTCCTGTTTTTAACTTGTTAAAAAACTCACTAATTCATTGAGTGACCTTGAACTCCGTGCCAGTATTCTATATGGAATGGAAGAATATATTTTATGATGTTGCTTTATGAGTTAAATAAGAATACATATGACAATGCTTTTAAAAATGTAAAAAGTCACAAAGTTTTATTGTTAATTGTTAGTGTACCACCTGCTTCATTAGTGTTCTGTTTGCCACAACTGTAGCAAACACCAGTATGCCATTTGCCACTGGTTTTGCATAACCTGACCAAAATCTATTAAGTCTAATGCACTTCTCCTTCCCCTACTCCATTCTCCTCTACATATCCTTAAACAAATGCGCCTGAAAAAAAATTATAAGGCAAATTTATAGGATTCTCTACTCCTGCTCCATACAACTTCCCAGTTAAAAAAATTAATGCTAACCTATCACGAAAAGTTTGTTTTTGTAAATGCAATAAAATATTTTCAGTATTATAATTTTAAGTGAGATGGAGTTTTCTTCTGTTATCCAGATTGGAGTGCAGCAGCATGATCTTGGCTCACTGCAACCTCCGCCTCCCAGGTTAAATTGATTCTCCTGCCTCAGCCTTCTGAGTAGCTGGGATTACAGGCACCCACCACCACACCCAGCTAATTTTTGTGTGTTTAGTAGAGAGAGGGTTTCACCATGTTGGCCAGACTGGTTTCAAACTCCTGACCTCAGGTGATTCACCCACATCAGCCTCTCAAAGTGCTGGGATTACAGGCGTGAACCACTGTGCCTGGTCTGATCTCATCTTAATGAAATAAAACAAAAATTAATTGGAAAATCGGTTCTGAAAGAAACATATCTCATTTAATATTGTTTCTCATACCTAGATATAGGAAGGGAAATTTGGGATGAAAATAAAAGCTAAAATTTATCCAACGCTTATTATGAGCAAAACAATCTGTTAATTATTGCCAGATACAAAGTTAAAAGTATGACTCGGCTAGGTATGGTGGCTCATGCCTGTAATCTTAGCACTTTGGGAGGCTGAGGCAGGCAGATCAGGAGTTGGAGACCATCCTGGCCAAAATGGTAACACCATGTCTCTACTAAAAATTAAAAAAAATTAGCTGGGTGTGGTGTTGCATGCCTATAGTCTCAGCTACCCGGGAGGCTGAGGCAGGAGAATCTCTTGAACCCAGGATACAGAGGCTGTGGTGAGCTGAGATGGCCCCACTGCATTCTAGTCTGGGTGACAGAGCAGGACTCAGTCTCAAAAAATAATAATAATAATAAGTATGACTCATTCAAATATAAAGGGAGCACAAGTCAGAGGTATTTTAACTTGTTAATGAGGGAATCAGCAGGCAGTTGAAATAGGAAAAACTGAAGTATTTATAGAGGCTGAAAAACAAAGAAGAATGTTTGAAAAAGATTCATAATTTAGATACAAAATTGGTTCATGTCCTAGAGGGCAATAATAGTGTAATTTTGGAGTGATTTCAAGCCAAGATATTTTTATCCCTCTGCATTGCTCTTTGATGAGAATTATTTGCATTGCTCTTTCCTATGAGTTAACTTTTATACTTAGAGTTGTAAAATATCCTCGTGAGCAGTAAACAGCAAGTCGAACAAAAGTACTCACCTGGAGAATCAGATAATCACCCACTCAGGTCCACACACAACCCCACTGACACTGAAAAAACTTGCTAATTTCCAAGTCTTGGATAATTGTTAACACTACACATATTGTTTGGTAGAATTTAATATTCATTATTTTATGAGATCTATACAATTCTGAAAAGTAGTTATTAACGCCTGTAGTCCCAGCACTTTGGGAGGCGGGTGAATCACCTGAGGTCAGGAGTTCAAGACCTGCCTGATCAATATGCTGAAACCCTGTCTCTTTTAAAAACACAAAAAGTAGCTGGGTGTGGTGGTGCATACCTCTAATCCCAGCTACTCAGGAGCCTGAGGCAGGAGAATCAATTGAACCTGGGAAGTAGAGGTTACAGTGAGCTGATGTCATGCCACTGCACTCCAGCCTGGGCAACAGAGCAAGACTCTCTCTCTCTCTCTCAAAAAAAAAAAAAAAAAAAAAAGGTTATTAATCCCATTTACACAGATAAAGAAACTGAAAATCAAGGAGATCAAAAAAATGTGTCCAAATCCAACATAACAAATGATTACCCAGATCTGTTTACTTAGGAAGTCCTTGTTCCACTTGCTACAAAGTACATATTGACAAAAAGAAAAATGTTTTAAATTTTTTATTAAGATACAGCATTCATATGGTAAAGTGCAATATTCCTTAATAAACTCCCATTTATATATACATCTGTCCTATTCTGTCCATCTAGAGAACCCTGGCTAATACAGACCTCATCTCCACAAAAAATATAAAAAATTAGCTGGCTTGGTGGTGTCCACCTTTAGTGCCTGATACTCAGGAGGCTAAGGTGAGCAGATTAGTTGAGCCTGGGGGATCGAGGCTGCAGTGAGCTGTGATCATGCCACCACTGCACTCCAGCCAGGGCAACAGGGCAACAGAGTGAGACCTTGTCTCAAAAGAAATCAAGACACTCAGCAACAAATGATTCACTGGTACGTACAGCACCATGGATGAATCTCCAGCACAGTATGCTGAGTTAAAGAACTCAAACCCAAAAGGCCACATATTGTAATGATTCTATGTATTTGAAATTCTGGAAAAAGCAAAACTATACGGATTGTGAACCCGAAATACCTGAGACAGGTCTCAGTCAATTTAGGAAATAAATTTTGCCTAAGTTAAGGACACACCTGTGACACAGCCTCAGGAGGCCCTGACGACATGCGCCCAAAGTGATCGGGGCACAGCTTGGTTTTATGCATTTTAGGGAGACATGAGACATCAATCAACATAGATAAGACGCACATTGGTTCCGTCTGGAGAGGCGGTACAACTCGAAGCGGGGAGGGGGCTTCCAGGTCATAGGTAGGTAAGAGACAAATGGTTGCATTCTTTTGAGTTTCCGATTAGCCTTTCCAAAATGAGCAGAAGGATGACTTTGAGTTCTGTCTGTCCTTTTTCCTCAAGGAAATCCCTTGAGAGGGAGTTACATAGGTTTTTGATCTTAGTAGCTATCTTGTTTGGGAATAGAATGGGAGGTACATTTGCGCTACAGTTTCCAGCTTGACTTTTCCCATTGGCTTAGTGATTTTTAGATCCCAAGATTTATTTTCCTCTCACAAGAGAAAAACAGATCAATGGTTGTCAGACGCCAGGGGTTGGAGGAGTTAACTGCAAAGGAGTATGAGAGAATGTAGGGGTGATGCAGCTGTTCTATATCTTGATCATGGCGGTGGTTACATGATTGTGTTTGCCAAACTCACATAACTACTTTAAAAAGGGTAAATTTTGCTATATGCAAATTATACTTTAATTTTTTTAATGGAAAAAGAGCAAGATGTACCACAACATTTGTAATATTTTAAACAAGCTTTATTTTTCATCATTCAATATAAGTATGGAGTCCTGGAATATATGCAGAACCACGTCTAACTTCATGTTATTACAATTCTAGGAGTAGATTTCCCAACAGTCTTGCAACCTCAGCTAGTTTTAGGATGCTCCTGGGGAACTGGTCTTTGATGAACTGTCTTGCAATTAGCATTAGAAATGTGTTGTAGTTTTGTATTGGTTACTTGCATCTGGCTACCAGGGTACTGGGAAGGATTCCAGAAGATTTTAAATACCTGTAAGAATGGGCAGAGGTGAGTTTCTCATGTCTGGTGAAATTATGATTCCCCTTGGGCAGCTCCATCAATAGCTAGACGTCATCGTAGGAGCTGGGATATGGAAGCCTGTACCTCGGTCTGGGAGCATGACACTTCGTCTTCTCCTTTTCTGTCAGAACTTTCTTTATCCCTTATTTTATCATTAAGACACTTAATGTTCCTGTACAGTGTCTATTGCATCTTTCCATCAATCGTGTCCCCTGTGACATCTATAAACAGCACAAAATCTACGTCCACCAGAGAATCCAATGTAGCTCCTTGAGCCTGTTTGTCTTCCTCCCTCTATTGGGCACATTCTTATTCTCCACTCTGGATGTCCCCACAGTTGTCTAGTTCCCAGTTTATTGAGGGATTTCTCCCCTCTGTAAACACCTCACTTCTGTTCTCCCTCTTCCACTGATGCCCCTAATCTCAAACTCTCTGCATCTTAAATTTTGCTTCTCAGCCTTGTGCCTGGATGGTCACTAATTCTGGTGCCTCAGGATATTTCCTGAGGTACAGCCTAAGGTGGTTTTGGACTCAGTGAGTGGATAAAGAGAGAAAGAATCTACTTCCATCAGTCTGCCCATAGGTCAAGCAACCAGGAGAGT
This sequence comes from Alouatta palliata, assembly GCA_004027835.1. NCBI lineage: Eukaryota > Metazoa > Chordata > Mammalia > Primates > Atelidae > Alouatta > Alouatta palliata. The sequence continues at coordinate 36,288 of PVKV010015382.1, forward strand.
AGCCTGACCTTTCAGAGCCCTGTACCTTTTAGCAGATCTGCTATGCTTATATGTCAGAATATATCCCTCCTTTCTTTTATATCAGTTAGTTATGTTAGATAAATGAATCCCTGAAGCTTCTCCTACCTTACAATATTCTGAGCCCTAAAGCTAGGTTCAGTCTCTCATGTATAATGCTAAAACAATGTATTATCTCTCACCACAGCAAATGTAGATTAATTGGAGCTTTCATGTATCTGGTAATTTTTTTTTCCAAGAGCAGAAGTAACAATCACACCATGAGGAGTGACCACAAATGCACAATATAAAACCCAAGATCAATAAAATACTATGATTGGTCGGTTTAGCCAGTAAGAAGATGGGTAGTTCTACATAGGTCCATAACTGGCAGGCAAAGAAAACCCCAAACTTAGAAAATGGAGGAAAATGCAAGAGAATAGAAGGGGAAAAGCAAGGACAGCACCACAGGAGACCCCCACATTTTAAGTAGTGGTTCCCAAATGTGACTCCATGAATCAGCTGCAACAGGCCTCTCTCCAGACTGACTGAGTCAGAATCAATGGCAGAGGGCCCAGGAATCTAGACTTTAAAATTCCTCCTCAAGTGATTCTGATATTTGACCAGGTTTGAGAACCCTGTGTTTAGAGGCTCCACCAAAAAGAAACAAAGAAAAAAAAAAAAGAAAGCCTGGCAGTGTTTGTTCTATATGAATTCATATAATCCTCACTGTAATCCTTGAAGGTAGACAGTATTTTTCTCTCCATTTTACATACAAGAACCCCGGAGCACAGAAAAGTCACACAGCTAGTTAAGCATTGGAGCCTGGATTTGAACCCAGGTAATCTGGCTTCGAAGTCCACAATACTATTTCAGCAGAACCATTAAAAGAAAACAAGCAAGCAAAACATTCAGGCACATGAAGAGAAAAGAGTAGGAAGTGATGAGAAGCAGATAAGAAAAATCACTTTGTAGGAAATAGAAAATTATTGTGAAGCAGACATGACATGACTTCTAGCATATAGAGGTAGGTATAGATACAAGGAAATGCTTTTCTTTGGGGGTGTACAATGACACCTGTGATCTTAATGACAGTTCCAGGCAATGCATATGCCATCAAGAAAGAAGAATAAAGTGTTTCCAATAGATGCTGTTTGAAAAATATATTATTAATAATATATTTAAGAAAGATGTTTAACGTAAGTTAACTGTTTACACATAGCTACCCAGAAAATCCCATCAAGGAAAACAGGCTGCTTTCTGAATATTCTGTCTAATGAAATTTTTAATTCACTGTATGTTATTTTCCTATTGTCAAGAAGGCCTCTTTTTTAGCTCTCCTAGATGGGTAACATGATGTCATGCTTTATTTGCCCTCTCCTGACCTAAACCATAATGAAATTGAGATCCTTGAAAAATCCTCCTATTCAGAGCTGGAACACTAAAAGCTTATTCAGATATGAGACTATTGTCCTGATAATATCTAGTCTAGACATAGGGATTCATGCAAGAAGGTAAAATTAGAACCTTTTTGTCTGGCATTGATGTCTTGAAATATGTTTTCTAAAAATTCGATTTTAATACATGTTATTTTGTAGAGAGAACAAGGAAGCATCTTTTCCAGGTCTTCACCAGAACAGTTCATTGTGTTTCTTCCTTCTGCATCCTCTAGAGCTCTCCAAGTCGTGCCCACCAATAATGGAACCTGTGATTGGCAGGCAGGATTTGTTTTGCAGCAGCCACAGGGCTCCTCACACACAAACAGAAGTACTGGGAAGCTGGGACACCCACTGTCCCAGCATCACAGTAGCTTTTCCTGAGGTCCCACTCCAATGGTCACAGACCTATTTAGGGCCCAGAATTTATTTAACAAGATGGTTGGTTGGCCACAAATGGCCTGTGTGTGACCCTTTTTCAGAGAACAGTTATTTGCTGGAATTGTGTGTTTTTTTTTTGAGACAGAGTCTTGCTCTGTTGCCCGGGATGCAATGCAGTGGCACCATCTCAGCTAACTGCAACCTCTGCCTGCTGGATTCAAGTGATTCGCATGCCTCAGCCTCCCCAGTAGCTGGGATTACAGGCACATGCCATCACACCCAGCTAATTTTTATTTTAGTAGAGACAGGGTTTTTGCCATGTTGTGGAGGCTGGTCTCGAACTCCTGACCCCAAGTGATCTGCCCACCTCAGCTTCCAGAAGTGCTGGAATTACAGGCGTGAGCCACCACACCTGGCCTATTTGCCAGAACTGAAGAAAATGTTCTTCTCCCTCTGGAGAACTCTGCTGTTAATCTTGTTGCCACTAAGGTAGCAGGCTGCGATGTTGCAGCTAAAGACTGCAGAAGAGACTAACAACCCAATTAAGTTATAATTAGCTGAACTATTTCAGGTGTTTTAAATCAATGCACTCCTTACCGTAAATCATAGGAAAGTTCTTAGGGGAGAGGAAAGAGATGATGCTTCTATATTAATGCAAATAAACATTTGTTGAAGGGCTGGATGAAGGCACAACTGCCTACATGGTTGTCTTACTCTTGGGATTAATGCTGACCTCCTCTTTCTTGCTCTTTTCTCCCTGTTACCTCCTCATAGACCTACCCAGACACCTGACTGCCAACTGCTGTAGAAACCCCTCAGAACAGTGAGAACACATGGACACAGGGAGAGGAGCATCACACACTGGGGCCTGTTAGGGGTGGGGGACAAGGGGAGGGAGAGAATTAGGACAAATGCTTAATGCATGCAGGGCTTAAAACCTAGATGACAGGCTGATAGGTGCAGCAAACCACCATGCCGTATGTATACCTCTGTAACAAACCTGCCTGTTCTGCTCATGTATCCAAGAACTTAAAAAAAAAAAGAAACCTCTCAGATATTTTGAGTGTGTCCACTCTGCTTCCTTTCAATGCCCATCCCACAGTGTCATGGGCAGTCTTTCCAACGTGCAAACCTGGTCACATCAGTCCTCTTGACTAACATTTTTAATGGCTCCTCATTTTTCCATTTTGATTGAATTGCCATGGAAGGTACTTCTTCAGTTAACTCTAGCCCACCTCTTCAATCCACCCAACTCACACACCCTGGCCTTTCGGTCCCACTATACCAAGCTATTCATGGCTCACGGAATAAGCCATAAACTCATGCCTCCAAGCAGCCAATTGCCTCAGCCTGCAAGGCCCCCTTTCTCTTCCCCAGCCCTTGGCTACCACCTTGGTTCCAACTTTGCACTAAAAACTCTCCTAGTAACTCAGGCAAAGGAAGTATATCTCCTTTCTGTGCATCTCCTGGCTGTGAGTCCTCTTAGTTCTCTCTGCTCCTGCCTACTTTGTTCACGTGGCTTTCCCAGATACTCAACAAGTTTGATTGAAGACATTCAACTTGTGGAGGCAGAAACAAGGAGCAGTTTAATCTTGCAAATGGCTGCCACCAGCTGTATGTTCCTGTCATTGGCTCTCCTTTCCCTTTAAGGACCCAGTCCCCTTAACAACATTTGATTCTATGTCATAACTCTTAAGTCACTTGTGTTGTTAAAATAATCTGGTCCGGTTTTCTGTCTCATATGTGGTTCAAACCTCTTTCTCTCCCCAGGGTAAGCTGGACTAGGCTGGGTAGGGGGCAGATCCTATGTCTGAGACTGTCCCCTTCTTATTCATGATGTAATAATAGAGGGGAAGAGGAGGAGGAGTTTCCATAAGTCATTGTTTTCTTCATTGGCTTCAGTGGTGCTAAGGTTGCTGGTGACTCTGCTGTTGTTCACAGCCCTGGGTGCGTTGGGGGATGGGGGAGTGGAGAGGAGTGTTGTATGAAGAGTTAGTATGGTCAGATGGAAGCCCCAAGATCTCCACTGAAGAAGACTCAGTTCCAAGAAGGTCCCCTGAGCATTAGTGGTTCTTTCCCAGGAGAACCTAACATAGCTTCCGGCTGACTCCCAGCTGGAGGCACCACACCATGGCCCTTGGTATCTGATCCTCTTTTTACCTCCTGCTACAACTTTTTTTTTTTTTTGAGATAGAGTCTCACCTTATCACTCAGGCTGGAAACAGTGGTGTGACCTTCACTCACTGCAACCTCCACCTCCTGGGTTCAAGTGATTCTTTTGCCTCAGCCTCCTGAGTAGCTGCGATTACAGGTGCCCACCACCATGCCTGACTAATTTTTTGTATCTTTAGTAGAGACGGGATTTCACCATGTTGGCCAGGCTGATCTCAAACTCCTGACCTCGTGATCCACTCACCCTGGCCTTCCAAAGTGCTGGTATTACAGGCATGAGCCACCGCACCCAGCCCTCCTGCCACAATTTTTATTGAAACAACTTGGTGCTCTTGCTTTGATTTAAATAGATAAAAGACACTGAATTTATTGTGAATTTTTTTTCTCTTGGCTCTCTTAAAAATCTTTTTCTTTGTGGGCTAAATTAGTGTATTATATGGGCCAAATCACTTTTTCAAATTGTGTAATTTTCAATGATAAAGACCAGGTGCAGTGTCTCACGCCAGCATTTTGGGAGACCAAGGCAGGTGGATTGCTTGAGCCCAGGAGTTCGAGACCAGTCTGGGCAACATGGCGAAGGCCCGTATCTACAAAAAAATACAAAAATCAGTCAGGCATGGTGGCACACATCTGTGTGGTCCCAGCTACTCGGGAGGCTGAAGTGGGAGGGTTGACTGAGCCCAGGAGGTCGAGGCTGCAGTGAGCTGAGATCGTGTCTGCACTCCAACCTGGGTGACAGTGAGACCTGTCTCAATAAATAAATAAATATCCATGGATCTTTAAATTATAATTAGATCTCAGAGACAATCTGGCCTAGCATTTCTTAAAGTATGCGCTGAAGACCTACGAGAGATTCTGTGAAGGCAGTGTTGAGTGGTCAAATATGTTTGGGAAACACCACATTCTTATCCTGTAGAACTCCCTCTCAGAGAGTCATCCCAGATACCAGATTATCAAAAGCCCCAAGAAGTCCTGTCGTTAATAAACCTGGTCAACATTCTTGAACCTAAGGTTTTGCAAAATGATTTGAGCTCTGAATTCCCCATCTACACTTTTCGCCTTGTATGCCACCTATTGATCCAGTTTGGGATATGCTGGCCTGAGTGACAGGACGGTGATACATGCTAGAAATAATATTGAGAAATGGCAGGTACAGGGCTGGATCTGCTCTCTTTGTGCTCTGCAGTCCCCTGGACACAAAGCTTTGTCTCTTTGCGTCACTGCTCCAGCACCTATAAAACGAGAGACACTCTAGTTCATTGCAGCTTCCACCTTTGACAAGATAGGCATTACAAAATGACCTCGTGATTCAGCTGCCAAAAATTAACAGTAAAGCACCAGTAACTCTGTGTGAATCCTACCTGATTCCGTTTTTAAAATGTATAAGCCATTTGTCAAAAGACAGAAAGATGTATTTTGGAAAAGGAAAAATAGATTAATTTTAAACCAGCTGACTCAGATATAATCATGAAAAAATCAAAGAGATAAGTTATCAATAATTTTAGTTTTTGTGTATATTTGGAGTCATATAGCATATATTTTACCTATAATTTTTTATACACATGAGTGCTCTTCACACATATTACTAAAGTCAGATAATACCCAGGCTATGAAAACCATAGAAACCTGGATTAATCAATTTTTGCTCTGGTTTTATCAGGGTGTTACAAATCAAATTTTAAGATGGGAAAACAGCTGCGTTTGGTGTTAATTCTCTAAAGTTGTTGGATAGAAGTAAAAAATTCAACTTCAACCCCATATTAAATTTGAGCATTTGGAATCTTAATTCTAAAATTTAGAACTATAAAAAGAAGAACATTGTAAAACATGTTTGTGAGACCTGTTTTTTGGTTTGTTTTCAACCTAATTCTGCCACCCCAGTTGAATATTTCAGGTTTCCTTGGTGGAAAGCAGTCTGAGTGCTGAAGGGCTCTAGCCACCTGAGAGTGGCATCTGCCTTCCCGTCACCATGCCAACACCCCTAGTTATAAAAAAAGGGATTTCCCCTTTTTCCAGTCTTCCCTCCCTTGTGGGACAGATGCAGGCACTCCTGCTCCAGGAAGGGCACCATTCCTAATTACAATTGCTTCCTTCCCTCCACTTTTGTGTGAGAGAACAAAGCTTGAGAGGCAATCCTTTGTGTTTTCAAACATGATTTTTTTGGTTTGGTTTTGTTTTCTCTCTGTTCTTACTGACGTCTTTGTGCGGTGCAGCGGCTGGGATCCCACTGCATTTACATGGCAACCAGGAAATCAGTCATTCAGAGTTGCCATGGTAACCAGAGGGGGGAGGGGAGGAGAAGTCCATTTTATCCCGGTAGGCTGTGTCCCTTCCTGGAAGCCGACAGAATTTTTAGGCAGAGGTCATTATGAAATCAACAACAACAACAAACGCCCGCTGGCATCAAGACAGGCCTGTGAACTGGCATCCCCAGGCAGGCTGCAGACTGGGAGGGTGGGAATGAGCATGCCACCAGCCCCACCGTGAGGCACAGGGCGTTGCCTTCTCCCCTCAGCCCAGAGGGGAGGTGACCGGTGCCACTTGGTCTCTGCAGCGTCTGTAGAGGGAAGCCTGTCAGCGGGAGTGCCAACCCCAATTGGCAGATTCTCTGACACTTCAGGTCTGCAGAGGAAGAGCAGGTAACCGACGTTGTGTAAGAAGAGAGCCTCTCGGTTTGGGTTGGGGCACAGCTCTACTTTTATGGTAAGAGGAGCCCTGACTGCGGAAGTGGGCCGAGGGGTGCCGTCCCAAGAAAAGCGGAAGTATCTGTTGAGTCTTGTTTCCTGTCACATCTGCTCCTGGAGCTGAAGGTGTCACATTTCAAATTTTAAAAAAAGAAAGTCATGTGAGATTAGCCAGTGAGATTATCTTTTACAGGCAGGATAATGAGAAGCTTCAGCGGTTCAGAATCTTCCACCTACAGGCGGGTTAAGTTTTATCACATGCGAGAGGGGCTCTGGACCCTCAGCAGGCCTTAGCTCCTGGATTTATTTAGTCTGACCTTTGGAGAGTCAAATTACCAAGAGTTGATTGCACTTCCAACTAAAATTGAGAATGTGCTACTCGATTTTAAACAGTCTTCTAATGGCGATATTCTAATAGGCCAGGACGTAGAGATGCTACTCTATGAATACAGGTCCTTTTTTTTTTTTTCTTTGTAAAATGAGAAGTAACCTCTCATCTTCCTTTTTAACAGCAGAAGGTTACATTTTTCCTCTTTTGAAGTTGAGATTAACAAATTCTTGATTTCCTCCCCTCCTCCCTCCACACGGCCCCCTACACTCTCTGGATTCCATCCTAGTAAATAGCCCCATCAGTCACCATTCACTTTGGCGTCTTCCTCACTCTTACTCTCCTTCCCTCAAATCCAAGTCAACAGTGAATTCTTACAGCCCTAGTTTCAAAATGGAGCCTGAATCCAATCTCTCCCCACGGCCTTTACTATCCGTCATCCTAGGCCAAGCCAACATCACCTTTCTAAATTCCAAAACACCCTCCTTGTTCTCGTTTCCATTTTGGCTACCTTCATTCTGGTCTCACAATGCACGTCTGATCATGTCATGCCCCTGTTCAGACCATTTCCCACCCCATGGCTGTACATCACACTTGGAATAAAACCGTGACCCACAACACTCTACTAAATATGGCCCCCGACTACTGCCCCATCCTTATACCCTATGTGTGCATTCTGCTGTCACTGTGCTGAGTCCTCCTTGTTGGTTCTGAACATGCCCAGCTTCCCCAGTCTCAGGGGAGAGTATTGTGCACTTGTTGAAATACTCTTCCCCAGAGGTTAGGAGGCCTCTTCTCACTTTCTTCAGGTCTCTGCCCAAATGTTCTCTCCTGCAGGAGGATGTTTGTATCTGTCTGGGTATTGTAGGAAATAGAAGACACGCCATTTTTAGGAGAAAGAAGGGACTATTTCCAGAGGTATGTGCGGGGATAAGGAAACCGACAGCAAGATCTGATGCCACACCTAGGCTTGAAGGGGTTAGTGTTGTAGAAATGCAGAGACTTGCAGTCCTGGACACCTGTGGGGCTGCCCAGATGAAGCTGTGGTTCTTGAGGAAGGAAACCAGGACTGGAGAAGAATGCTGAGGAACAGACACACCGACCTCACTTTCTACCCGCTGGTCAAACACAAACAGAAATCAGAGGCTTAGGGAGTTGGAGTAATGAAGTGCTAGGGTACTACACAGGTTATCTACTGTTGCCTCACAAGTGATCCCCAAAACATAGAGTTTTCATACAATACACACTTTTTTCTCTTATAGTTTCTGTGGGTCAGGAACTTCGGAGCAGCTTATCTTGGTATTTCTGGCCCTCAGTCTCACTTGAGGTTACAGTCAAAATGTTAGTTGTTTGAAGGTTTGTCTGGGTAGAGGATCCATTTCCAAGGTGGCTCGCTTACACAGCTGGCAAGTTGGTGCGGGTTGTTGACCGGAGACCTGAGGTCCTCCTGACGTGGGCCTCTCCACAGGGCAGCTTGAGTGACCTCACAACATGGCACCTGGTTTCCCCCAGAGCAAATGATCAAGGAGGCCAAGGTGGCAGCTACAGGGCCTGTTATGACCCAGCCTTGAAAATCACACATTGTCACCTCAGCTACACTCTGTTAGTCACACAGATCAATTCTGAGTTAATGTGGGAAGAGACTATACCAGAGTATGAATAGTAGAAGCCAAGAATAACTGAGGGCCACCTTGGAGAGCAAAGCAAAGAAAAATGGAAAATGAATTGAAAAGGGTGAGGGAGGAGATGGCAATCAGAAAATAACCAGCACCCTTCCGTGATCATCCAATTTAAAATATTATATGCATTCCTACTGCTCTGTTCCCCTTCATTGCTTTATTTTTCTTCTCAAAACTTAATGTTACCTGACGCATTTATCTGTTAGTTATTTTATTACTGGATTCCCCAGAATCCATGAGATCAGAAACACTGTTTTATTTCCTTCTGGCACCTAGTAAACTTCCAATAAATATTTGTATATTCACATGTATAAATTATACCAAATTTAAGATAAAAAGTAAATGCTTTTTTTTTTTTTTTGAGACAGGTTTTCACTCTCTTGCCCATGGTAGAGTGCAGTGGCATGAGCATTGCAGCTCCTTGCAGCCTCTACCTCCTGGGCTCAGGTGATCCTCCCACCTCAGCCTTCCAAGTAGCTGGAACTACAGGTGGGTGCCACCATGCCTGGCTAATAAAAAGTAAATGCTTTTAAATGACCAGTTCCAGTAATATCTCCATCTTTTTTAAACTAAAAAGTTATTTCCTCCAACCCAACTTCATCCCCCCAAAAGACTAATACTAATTGCAGAATTAGAATTTTGCTTCTGGGAGTTTGGGAAGCAGCATAGTTTCCTCTTGGTCTTTTCTCTTTCTTCAGTGTCTGTTGTTTTCATTTGGCTGCTTTTTGGAGATTTTATTTTTCTTTTATTTTGTGCCCCCCTCACCCTTAATTTTAGAAGCAAGTTTTCATATTTCTCCCTCTTAAAGTAAGTTTCCTCTTATGTGGCTGTTAAAGTTGCCTGCTTATGTGGCTCCCATTTGAGTTCTCTTTGCGGCAATCTTATTTAAAAAAATAGCTTTCATTACAACAACAAACCCCTCCCTCCTTATCTTCTCCCTTATTCTCTTTCTTCTGTTTATTCCTGAAATCTACCACGTGTACCAGTGAAAAGTTCTTGTCTTCTGTGGCACATGAGGCTAAAAACATTGCTGACCTATGGTTACTGATGGTCAGAGGAAAAGAACAGATTACAACCAGAAAAACCTTTCTTCTGGGCACTTGGGAAAATGTAGAGTCCATTGTATTAGGCCGTTCTTGCATTGTTATAAAGAAGTATCTGAGACTGGATAATTTGTAAAGAAAACAAGTTTAATTGGCTCACCATTCTGTAGGCTGAACAGGAAGCATGGTACTGACATCTCGGTTTCTAGGAAGGCCTCAGGAAACTTACAATTGTGGTGGATGGTGAAGAGGGTGCGGGCATATCACATGGCAAAAGCAGGAGCAACAGAGAGAGAGTGGGAGGGGTGTGCCACCCACTTTTAAATGATCAGATCTCCCATAAATTCAGAGTGAGAACTCACTTATCACCCAGGGGATGGCCCAAGCCATTCATGAGGGATCCACCTCCATGATCCAAACACCTCCCACCAGGCTCCACCTCCAACACAAGAAATTACAGTTTAACATGAGATTTGGATGGGGACAAATGTCCAAAGTATATCACCTTCATATGCAATGCAAACCCACTGTGGAACTTATGTACACAATGTTATCCCAATCAATTGATTATAAGAAGAAGAAGGCAGCCTTAGGAATATTTGTACCCAAATCTGGAGTGGGTGGAGAGATGATTTTTGTCCTCCATCAACCCTAGAAACTGATGATAAATTAACAGCTTTTCAGATACCAAGTGGGAGAAACCAGCCCTTGAGGTTATAAAGCAGGTTCCCTTGGAGTGAAGGAGATAGTCTGGTTGTCAATAGACATAACTTGGCACCCTGTATGCATGCTCATCATTCTACACACAATCTACACAAATGTCTTCATCATAAACCCTCCGGTCAATAAGATGCCCTTGGTTTCACCATCAGCTTTTGACCAAATGGTACTGGAGCAGCAGTTTGGACTCTTACACTAAGAGTACATACTAACCTCATGATTTACTTATCTCATAAATGGGAATAGTGAGTTTCTGTTGTTCTTGTGGAGTTCATTCATTTATTTAACAAAGATTTAGTGAGTGCTTACTGTGTATCAGGCACCATCAACACCCTGCCTAATCAAGATAAGCACACAGTTGTTATCTTACTACAAACTTAAGGGTAGAAAGATGTTTTTATTTTCCCATCTGGTGACTGTCGTAGATAGTGAATCTTTGAAGAGTTTCCTTAGACTGTTATTCCAGAATAAAATGGTAGTCTGTCTCACCAATAAATAGATTAAGCAAATATATCCATTCTGAACACTTCAATTTCTTCCTTAAAATCTTATCTTTTCTCTAGTGGTGACTTCTCAGCTGTGAGGCATGAACAACTTTTTTTCTTTCTTGTCTATATGGTTTGTGGTTATTGCTGTCACATCCTTCAGATATAAAACCAATGATATATAAACCTTAAATAAGGATGCAGATAATTTTTTTTCCAGTTTTATATCAGCTCTGCGCCAAGTGTGTTTATAGGATTTTGGCAGGATTTACTTAAGTCATGTTATGCTGTTAATTTTCAGTTTATGCAAATCTACTTTCTAGATGTAAAAATTTAGGAGTGAGGGATGTACATAAATATTTTAATAGTAAATAAATGACTTGGCTGTGTTCTGGGTGAATTTCAGTATTCTCAACTAGGAAGGAATCAATGACCACAACTGATCTTGAGCGTGTAACTCACTCTTTCCATTGGAAAATAACACCATAAACAATAATGTATAATGAACAAACTTGCCATACTAACAGATACTATAGGATTTTGTTAATATTTTAAAAATGAAAAAGAGCCCTATAGAAATTTGACTTATCTTCCCCCTCCTAAAATGAATCTCTGAACCTTACTTGTCATGCTTTTGCCTTTATTCATATATGCAACTAAGATTTATTGCACACCTACGATGTCCTATGCACTGAGCACTGTGCAAGGCACTAGAGATATAAGACTAAGACATTACTTGTGAATTCTAGGATTTCACACGTGGTTGAAGATAGAGGTACACATGCAGTGATAATACAATGTGATAAGAGCTATAACCAGAATAAAGAAGTGGTAATTTGTGGAGGGGGGAGGTCCCTAACTTAGCCATTTTCCTTACAAAACCGTACAAGAATAGTCATTTGCTAAGGAATTTTAATCATAGATTATTTTTGCCAAGTCAATAATTTGAGACTTCCAGTTTTACTCTATACTACACAATTCTTCTCTGTTGAAATTTCCCTGTGTAATCATACAAGTAATACTTAAAGAATGTTGAATAACTTCTTACTAAAGTAATGGAAATCATTTTAGCAACATGTCATGAGAAGTGTTTTGCATTACTGCAAATGCACCTTCATTTCACAGATTTGCCAGAAGAGCAATCAATCGACAATATTTTCCTTCATAAGAGCTTTCTACATATAGTGGGACTTCATTATCTAAGAAAAGAACAGATTTTTTTTTCTGCTGGTTTAATGTTATTACTTGGTGACTTAAGGGTCTTTCCTTTGTCAAAATCACTATAACATTTCCCTCCTTGCTACATCCTCTTCTCATTTTTTGATTTCTGAGGACATTTTGATAATATTTTAAGCAGCCTTAGTATTTGTTCACTCATTCTCTTAGATTTTTAGCTGATTTTATTAAATGTTCGGGTATTTTCAAAATGGTCAGTAGTAGTCATGACTTTCTTCCACGGGACTTGATTGTTTATATTCAGTTAAGGTTAACAAACAAGTATTGAGCGCATGCAACATGCCAAGTGCTGTCCAAGGTGGTGCTGAAGATGCAGAGATGTGAGACCTACCCCTGCCCTCAGGGAGTGGCCAGTCTCGTCATCCCACTCTAGTGCACTCTGACTGACAGGACCCGACACATTCACCAGCCATGGTTCCCTCCACTGCTATGGTTCTGTTCCTGAAATTCTGTCTTAGAAAATTCAAAATGAGAACCTTAAAACTTAGGTCCAGAATCGAGCCAGGGGAGCCAAGGTAGATCACAAGTAAATTTGTGAAAACCTTTCCAGTTGGGAAATCAACAAAGACACAAAGAAAAATGCCTTCAAACCTCTCCTTTAATTTCCTATCCTCTTTTGTCAACCTATTTACTGACAAAATAGATCACGCTGTCTGGTCTACATTTTTGGCACAGAAAAACTAAGTCTTGCCTTTCTGCCTTGCCTATAAATTATTGGAGTTATTATTGTATAGCTTTTCTTTCAAGACACTTCAAAATGATTTACATGTGTGATATTCATCTTGCAGATTTTTATCCTTTAATTCTGACATTCCTTTTAAAAGACTATTTTTCCAAGGCTTTGTGGGTGCACAGTGTTCTCTAACCTCTGTCACACTTCACTGCTGACTCCCTCTTCTTGATCTTGTTCCTTGTTTCCTGTAGTCCCTGAATTTCTTTTTCTTTCTTTTTTCTTTCTTTTTTTTTTTTTTATTATTTTTGAGACAGAGTCTCGCTCTGTCACTCAGGTTGGAGTGCAGTGGCGCTATCGTGGCTCACTGCAACCTCTGCCTCCGGGGTTCAAGTGATTCTCCCGCCTCAGCCTCCCAAGTAGCTGGGACTGTAGGCGTGCATCACCATGCCTGGCTAATTTTTGTATTTTTAGTAGAGACAGGGTTTCACCGTGTTGGCCAGGCTGGTCTGGAACTCCTGACCTCAGGTGATCCACCTGCCGTGGCCTCCCAAAGTCCTGGGATTACAGTTGTGAGCCACCATGCCCAGCCTGTCCCTGAATTTGTGTATTGATCTTCAGGGACTTTTTGGAAGCGACAAGTTTTGCTTCACAGAATCACTGTTTCTGTTTTTATGGTAGTAATGCATTTGGTTTAAATTCTTTCACCTGACCCCAGTCAATAGCCCAGCTCCAACTTTGCTGGGGAGGAAGGGTTTGGAACAGTTTTTGTTTATGGGAAGACTAGAACTTCAGAAACACACAAGGCAGCCCTGGTTTGCGGAGTGTGGAGCCCTTGTTCCTAGTAGCCTGGTCAGACTCTCTGGGCATGACTGCTTGTATCCACATGAAGGCTTCCATGGCTCTTTTTAAATAAATTATTTATTTATTTATTTATTTATTTATTTATTTTAAGATGGAATCTTGCTCTGTTGCCCAGGCTGGAGTGCAGTGGTGTGATCACGGCTCACTGCAACCTCCTCCTCTAGGGTTGCAAGTGATTCTCCTGCCTCAGTCTCCAAAGTAGCTGGGATTACAGGCACCCATCACCACACCTGGCTAATTTTTGTATTTTTTGTAGAGATGGGGTTTCCCCATGTTGGCCAGGCTGGTCTCAAACTCCTAACCTCAGGTGAGCCACCTGCCTCGGCCTCCCAAAGTGCTGGGACTACAGGCGTGAGCCACCGTGCCTGGCTGGCCATGGCTCTTTCTTACCTAATTCCAGTTCTGCTTCTGCCTCCCTCCGGTCTTCTACCTTCTCTCTGCCTGTGTCCCTCTGTGCTACTGTCCTCTTCAGTAAGACCTCAGGTTTCATAGTTGGTCCTCTTCCAGCCCCCTTCTTCAACTTGCATCTACCCTCAGCTTCCTCACCCATCCCTTTACTCTCCTCATCAGCATTTGTGTTTGTTTTCTCATGAGGGGTTAGGAGAAAAAGGGTCTTTAACTCATTCATCACTGACAGCCTCCCCAGGAGTGTATGTATGTATGCAACACGCACGTATACATACATGTGTGACATTTCAGGAAATATCAATATCAGAGAAGAATCTGGGGGGGGGGAGCTTCACACTACTGACCCTGCCCAGAGCAGAAGGAGAGAACTCATGGTTCCAACACATTTCTCTCTGATGAAAGAGTTGGCTGTCACTCTTCATGTCCCTTGTCCTACTAGCTTTCGTGCTGGGCCATGAGACAGAGACTGACATTTTTCATTAGTGAAGGCCAGTCACTCTCTCTCCAGAAAGATTAGTTCTGCCCACCCACCCCCTGACTGTCTTCAAGCCGAATATGATTCAGTCTTCTTGGCTTCTAACAGCTGGGCTGATCCTGTGACACACAGATAAGATCATGACTATGTCTTTTTGAAGAACTCTTTAAAGAGGCTTCTATTCCCTTTAGCTGATCCAAGAAATGCCTGGAATTCTAGCTTTTCTGTGATAAAACAACAGCTCAGTAATTTATTTATTCTTGATTACTATTCAGCTGAACAATTAAGCAAGCCATTAAATGTACCATCAATGTACAAGAGTGGACAAGATTTATTACTACATGGATTCACATTTTTATTCTGAGTTTACTCTTCCTTCCTCCCTGCAGCCCACACAGGCACTCAAAGGGTGGCTTTGCTGGCACAGCTGATGGTTTCTTTCTGATACAGTAGGATAAGAAAGGAGAGAGAGAAATTGAGAGAGAGAGGAGAGAGAGAATTTGAGAGAGAGAGAGAGAGACTGACCAAAGCTGAGACAGGGAAAGAAAAAATAGGGATTGCTCAGCCAGAGAAGGCAAGTCAATCAAAAAATAAAGAACTAGGCTGGGCGTGGTGGTTCACACCTGTAATCCCAGCACTTTGGGAGGCCAAGGCGAGTGGATTACCTGCGGTCAGGAGTTAGAGACCAGCCTGGCCAACACAGTGAAACCCCGTCTCTACTAAAAGTACAAAAATTAGCTGGATATGGTGGCAGGCACCTGTAATCCCAGCTACTCAGAAAGCTGAGGCAGCAGAATCGCTTGAACCTAGTAAGCAGAGGTTGCAGTAAGCTGAGATGGCACCATTGCACTCCAACCTGGGTAACACAGCAAGACTCGGTCTCAGATAGATAGATAGATAGATAGATAGATAGATAGATAGATAGATAGATAGATGTAGTTGGGCATGTTAGGGGAGGAGAGAGAAGGAGGTGTACAGCATTGCAAAGGGATTAGAGTTTGGGGATTTAGAGCTCTGGGACAGTTGGGAGGTGGCAGAGATTTAAGAGTGCAGAAGGGGATGTGAAAAGTGTTTCTAGCTTATTCATCAGTCTCTTGAAAGTTCCTACGGAGATACAAATAAAGAATAGCTTTATTTTTAATAGTTTTTTTTTGTTTTGTTTTGTTTTGTTTTTCGAGATGAAGTCTTGCTCTCTTGTCCAGGCTGGAGTGCACTGGCACCATCTCAGCTCACTGCAACCTCCACCTCCCAGGTTCAAGCCATTCTCGTGCCTCAGCTTCCCGAGTAGCTGCAACTAAAGGCACCTGCCACCACACCTGGCTAGTTTTTGCATTTTTAGTAGAGATGGGGTTTTAACATGTTGGCCATGCTGGTCTCAAACTCCTGACCTCAAATGATCCTCCCACCTGGGCCTCCCAAAATGCTGGGGTTACAGGCATGAGCCACTGGGCCCGGCCTTAATATTTATTTTCTAATTACTTTTTTGTTGCCAGACTATGCTTCTTTATAAGAAGTTCAGTGCAGAAATAGAAGAGTTGTCCTAGAATTTTTTAGGCTTACCCATATAACATATATTCAGAATTTAGTGTGCATGTGCCATGGATTTCTGTAGACAATTTGTAAAAAAAAAATACATACATATATATATAGAGAGAGAGAGAGAGGGATTATTGTTTCTTACCCCATGACCAGCTTCTCATTTTTGAGACTTCCTTTTTCTCCCCTCACTCAAAGGAATGGAATTTCTGCCAATGATGCCTTTTCATTATATAAACATCTGTTAACCACCTGCTGTGTGATGAGCAAACAGGGACCTAACCTTAAGGGACCCAGATGCTAATGGGTGAGAGGCACATCCAGCAAATCATGAAAATAATGCCCTTAGTGCTGAAATGGAAGTAGAGGCAAGGCACCAGGTGCGCTCACAGAAAAGGAAGCACCCGCTTAGAGACGGTCAGGGAAGGCTCTGAGAAAAGCTGAGTCCTAAAGGATAAGGGAAGCTTACTAGCAGGCAAAATAGAAGAAGGGATAGGGCATTTCTGGCAACAGAAATAACAGGTGCCAAGATGCAAGGAGAAAAGAGCGCAGCCCCATCAGGAACCTGCTATGAAGGTTGTAGGATGTAAGGCTGCAAGAATGATGGGCACCGAGATGAGAATGTAGGCAGGTGACATCACAGAAGGTTTTGTGTACTATACAAAGGAATTAAGGTGTGTATCCTGTAAGTAACCCAGAGGGGAGATACTGAAGAATTACAGTAGGAAAATGACTTGATCAGCTCTTCATTTCAGCAAGTACTTCTGGTGGGGATGGCTTTGAAGAGAGACTGGAGGTAGGAGGACAAAGTAGGAAGTATTGCAATTGTACAGAAAAAAACAAAGCATTTGTCAAATAAGGCAGTGGGAAGAGGAAGAGAGGAGGAGCTTGGGCAAGGAGATAGGTTGGTGAGAATGAAAGGATGAGGAACTTTAAATCAGATTGTGATAACAAAGATAAAAGGTCTTGCAATTATTCTTATATTCCTGATGTGGGCAACTGGTTTGTGTTCCTCATTAAATGAAATGGAGAATATAGAAAGAGGAACAGGCTTTGGGTGAAGGTAAAGTATTTAATTCAGGGATTATTAAACATAAGAACTCCAAGGAACATCCAGCTAGAAAGCTCAGTAACATAGGAGAGACATCAGGCCAAAATTCTGTCCTCTTCATTACCCAACCTCCTCTACCAGTAGATGTAAGAAATACAAAGTATTAATGCCTGCAAATACGGCCATGCATGAATGTTAGAGTATTTTATAGACTTTTGTTTTATGCAGTGATAAAATGTACTGAGACAGGCTCATGGTTAGCAATCGATGCATAAACTATTTTTTTTTTTTTTTTTTGCCATGTTGGCCAGGCTGGTCTCGAACTCCGATGCACAAACTATTAATGGTGAGATGTCATTTTCCTAAGAAAGGAACACTTGGCAGACTTGGTATGAATACTTAACCATGCTTGTGTTAAGAGCTCTAAACTGGCCGGGCGCGGTGGCTCACGCCTGTAATCCCAGCACTTTGGGAGGCCGAGGCGGGTGGATCACGAGGTCAAGAGATCGAGACCATCCTGGTCAATGTGGTGAAACCCCGTCTCTACTAAAAATACAAAAATTAGCTGGGCGTGGTGGCGTGCGCCTGTAGTCCCAGCTACTCAGGAGGCTGAGGCAGGAGAATTGCTT